>JAVJIF010020032.1:67500-86047 GCA_038442645.1 Agave tequilana | reverse complement strand
TGGTTCTCAGAATTTGATAAAACTTATCAGGAAATATTAATAAAAGAATGGATCACTGATATAGAAAAACATAAAATTAATTTTAACTTCGAAATATGGTTAGAATATTATTTAATAAAACAGGGCATTCAAAACCCGTACAACCAATCTCAAATCAATGTTCAAACTAGTTTATATAAGAAATGGCAATTATCCGACGGTCAAACAGTAACTTCTATCTATCCCCTATTGCAATCTATTAAAATTACTACTAAAGAAGGAGACATTACTGCCTCACCCTTTAAAAAGGGAAAAGATAATAATGAACCGGTTAACATTGAAGACATTAAGAAAATATATCATCAAAATAATTATTCAAATCAAATGCTGCACACGATAGCACAACAAATAGATTCTTTATCAACTGAAATTAAAGGGGTACACAAAGAGTCCAGTCCTAAATTTCCACAAAGTTATTCAACACCACAATTTCAACTAACTAATATACCAATTGAATTTGAACAAAAAATTCAACCACTAAACTTACTAGGACAAATAACTCAAGCTCTAGAAAAAATTAATAAAGATATTCCAAGCACATCAAAGATAAATACGATTGAAGAACAAAATGCATCAGAATCTGAATCTGCTGAAGACTCTTCAGCCTCAGACAATTCCTTAGTACAACAAATTAATCAAATAGAAGATGATATTCAAGGAACAGATCAAGATTTAGAAATTAATAGAATTCATCGAAAATACAAGCAGCATAACAATTCATACAAAAATTATTGGCGTAAAGGAAGAACTAGGAATTATTATCCTAGGCCAACCCTTCCAGATATTCAATATGAAGAATGAGCAATATTCAAGTCAAGTTACGATGGTACTTCAGTTTATGAATGGAATATTGATGGCAAAAGTGAATATGAAATATTAAACACTTTACAGGAAATTGGTATGGCAATAACTGCCTACAAAACAAACTGACTACAGGAACAAAATGCCACTGTTTACATTGTCACCGGATTCACTGGTCAATTAAAATACTGGTGGGATAACTCATTGACCCTAGAAGACAAATAAACTATTTTAAATCACGAAATAGAAGTAGAAGATGCTCAGGGAACAATTACTAGGAGAAATGATTCTACTAGTTTTCTCATCGTCACAATAGCAACACATTTTGTAGGAAAGCCTGCAAAAGAATTAGGATCTTCAAAAATATTCCTTACTAACCTTCGATGTCCAACCCTTTCTGATTTTCGATGGTACAAAGATATGTTTCTAACTCATGTGTTAAAACGGTCCGATTCAACCAAATCTTTTGGAAAGAAAAATTTATTACAGGTATACCCAATTTATTTTCACAACGAGTTTTCACCAGTATTAAAAAGGCCATGGGAATTGAAGATGATAATATTGATTTTAGTACTATTACATACGGTCAATTATTTGCATTCGTTAAAAAGGAAGCACTACTAGCCTGTCAGGAATTAAAATTTCAAGCCAAATACGGTAATAAACGAAAAGAAATTGGCCCTTTCTGTGAAGCATTTGGCATCACAGGAATAAAAGCTCCCTCAATAGAAAAGAAACACAAATAAAAAATGATTCCTTATAAAAAACATAAACCAAAGAAATACAAATATTCTCGAAAACATTCAAATGAAGATTATTATCAATCTAAAAGAATTACTTGTTATAAATGTTGCAAACCTGGTCACATCGCAAGTAAATATAAATTAAAAGGCAAAAATAGAATTAATGAAATCATAGACAATCTATCAGATATAGATTCAAACATAAAAGAAAAATTTAAAGAAAAATTACAACTCTATTCTGAAATTAATAAAATATCTGAAGATGATGGATTTTACTATTCTTCAAGTTCTAGTGACCATACGTGTACATGTAAACAAATTAATATGATTAATACAAGAAACACTCTAAAATTACCTAAGGCAAAAAATTTAAAAAAAGATTCAAAAGAATTGATATTCGATATGATACAATAGATTGCAGACCCGGAAAAACAAAAGGAACATTTAGAAAAATTGAAAACCCTAATAATCAATGAAGAAGACAATACGGATAAACTAATTCAAAAAGTATCTCAAAACTTTTTGAGACCTATCCCGTAAATACAACCTTGAAGCCCCTACCAAATAGCATTCATGAACTTCGAACAGAAATAAAATTATTAAAAGAAGAAATTAAGAATATTAAAGAAAATTTAAGCCAAATAGAAATAAAAAATTTAGCATACGAAACCCAAATGTGCCTTATTCAGACTCAACTCGATAAAGGAAAAGAAATTGCAACTATATCGGAAGAAGAGTTACCTTTCTCATTAAACGAAATCACCATTTCAACCACTGAACCCTCCGACTCTAACTTCATTTCAACTATTAAGGGATTCACATATCAGAAATGGTTTGTATTCATAAGTATTACAATTCACAATTCTAAATTCACAATATTCATAGGGGAACCATAACACCAATCAATAGATCAATATAATTTGCAAACAAATTTCCCGATGAAATTAAAGATAAAACCCAGTTACAAAGATTTTTAGGATGTTTAAATTACGTATCTGATTTCATCCCAAAAATACGAATAATTTGTGCACCACTATTTTAAAGACTCCAAAAAAATCCACCAGTATGGTCTGATAAGCATACTCAAATAGTCAAACAAATTAAAGAGAAAGTCCATTCATTATCATATCTATGCATTCCTCATCCTCATACATTCATGATAGTTGAAACAGATGCATCGGATATAGGATATGGTGGCATACTGAAACAAAGATTTCAATAAACATCTCATGAGCAACTGGTTAGATTTCATTCTGGTGTATGGCTCGGTCCTCAAAAATCTTACTCCACCATCAAAAAGGAAATTCTTTCCATTGTTCAATGTATTTCTAAATTCCAAGATGATCTTCTGAATAAAAAATTCCTTCTCCGAATTAATTGTCAATTCGCTAAATTTATTCTTGAAAAAGATGTTCAAAATATTGCATCTAAGCAAATTTTTGCTAGATGGCAAGCCATTCTTTTTATTTTTGATTTTGATATAGAGTATCTTAAAGGTTCAAATAATTCCTTACCCAATTTCCTAACTCGTGAATTCTTAACCACAAATTCAAAATGAGTACCGACAAAGGCAAATCTCCGATTCAAAAGACCGTCAATTCCAAAGACTATGAAATAAAAATCTCATCACTTTCATCCTCGCCTATTCAAAGTCCCAATAAATTCCAAGTCTTAGGTAATTTTCCTCCTCTTCCTTATGCCATGACTCTTCAAACGCCTTCTGCCAAAATTCAAAATACATTACGCCCTCAGTCAACATCTGATTCATCTCCTTATTTCACCAAAAGGAATCCAGAACATCTACTCCTTACCACCTTTACTGAAATTCCTGATTACAAAACCCTCTCCTCATTTGTTAGTAAAATCCTACCTTCTGCTTGTTAATGGATTCCAGACGACCCACGCAAAACTCAACAATATTATGAACTTGTTCTCGTTGACTCTGGCTCTATTGAGCTATATCATTCTATGGACAAAAATAATCCCGACAGAATCTCTTATTCAAAATGCATCATCAAAAGAGTAATCAAATCGACAGAATGGGTATCCTATGCTACAATGAAGGTTTTATAGTCAATTACATTCCAAAATGTTACTCCTATCATGATTATCAGATGGCCTGGTATCGCGCATTCCTCTACAGACCATTTCATCATTCATGATTTTTTTACCTTTCATTCAAACTGTCAAGAAGATTTTCTAATTTGGTTCTATGAGTGGTGGCATTCATACGGACCCATAACAGATATTCTACCACCAGCAATACTCAAAGGCTTCAATCCCTACCTACTCAAAGACAAAGGACTACACTATGTCAAGTCAGTATAGTTCTACAGAGAATTCAAGGTTCCATGGATTTTCTGTTGGAGTTACAGAGTTTCTCAACATTATAGTATTGCCGACAAATTTCCTATGAGTCTCTTCCCAGAATTCAAAATTAAATGGTGGGACAAATTTAATCAAGCTCTCTGTTCGAACACAACAGTTACTCAATTCCTCGCCACCGGTAAAAACTCCAACATCATATTCAATAAATTGCCAAGCAAACGGATCCTTCTACTACTCCAAAATCTAACTCCAAAACCCCAGTTCAACTCCCAGATGACTCTAATTCAGAAGACGAATTCCAACAGTTCTTATAATTCCAGAAATTTAAGAAGATGCAGAAGCAACTCAACCATTCCCGGGCAAACTCCACGACATCCTCCACCTCCACCGATCCCATCGGTGGCCAAGATCCCTTTATATGAGATAGAGAGAGAGAGAGAGAGAGAGAGAGAGAGAGAAGAGAGAGACACTTTTCTGCAGATTCCACCATCAAAAGACAGAAGACAAAGCACTCATCACAAGAAGACAAAATACTGTCACTCATCACAAGACGACAAAAGCAGACAACATCTCCAGCTTAAAAGCATCACCCGATTCGACAGCATCGCCAGATAAAAAGCAAAAGAAGAAAATGACAACGCACTTATCTTTCCAGCTCAAAAGTAAATTCACTCACCGGCAATAATTCAAAAACGATAGAGGAGACTTGATGGAAAGTAGATTCCTTACCTCAAAGAACGTGACGCACTCGCCCAAAAGCAGATGCCTTCAAGAAGGACAGCTCATCCCTCAATCATGCAGGACAGCTCATGATTAGATGAGAAAGGTGTATGTAAATGTGGAGGAAGAAAGTATTGTTAGCACACAATGTATATTCAAATGAAAGAGAAGTAAGGTTTAGAAACAACCTCTCGTGCTTAGATTACTCCACAAATGTATGAAAGATGATTAATATACCCTTTCTTATCTCCGTTATAGCATGGGGCTATACCGAGTCGATTCTCAGGGAGAGCTAGCGATGGAAGCGTTACGGTTGGTAGTGAAGATATAAAACGAAGATTCTTCTTTGCTTTAAAAGAATAAAGAATCGTTGGAAAAATAAAATAAAGAATCGATGGATATGTTCATGTTGGAAATCGAGAGAAATCTAAATCAAGATTGGATTTGGTATTCACACTAAAAGAAAGTAAAACTTTGAAAGAATTTAAGATGAGAAAACCATGGCTAGCTAACCTTACTTCCTTGCTACAACTTACTAAACTCCGTGATGATGAATGCGTGCCTCATGTTGATTCATCGACATAGATTCGTCATGCGTGTTGATCTAATTACTTTCTCACTTGGATGACGGGGGGTTTAACCCATCGGAGAAGAGAAGACCATCCAACTTGCAAGATTAAAGATAACAATCACCCATGAGTTAGTAATTAGCAAGGTAGTGGTTTAGCTAGCACATGGTAGAAAAGTTAGCTACAAGCCATAAGAAAAGTAAAACAAAGCATGAATTAAATTGCAAGAAAGTAAAGCAAGAAATAAAGAAAGCAAGTAAACTAGAAAAGCAAGAGTAAGAGAAGAGAATGGATGAATCCTTGCTTCACAAGTCATGTCACCTCCTTGATGTACACAAGCTTTCTCTCTCTTACAAACTCTCTCTTTACAAAATTTCTAGGGAAGAGGAAGAAGATCTAAAGCACTAAAAATCCTAAAGAAAAACCTAATACAAGTTCTATTCTCTATCATCTATCTTCCTCTGTTCAACCTTTGCTCGCAGGTCCAGGTGCAGTGTTATAGGGCTCAGAGAGAAGCTTCGAGATCCAGGTTGTTGGCGCAAAATCCGAGATCCAACAGACTCCCAACTGCCGCATAGGCGCGGCAAGGCGCGGCAGTTCTGTGGCCGTTGGATAACAACTTTCTGTTGTGAGTTGGTTGCGAGGTTGTTATCCACGTGGCCTTCTAGAATCTTGAGTTGTTACGTAGAATTCTCTGGATCCTTGGTTTAAACTTGGGCTTTATCTTGGGCTTGGAATTAATCTCTTTAATTATTGCTAATTAAAGTGATTATTGGGCTTTCTCTCATTTCAGTTGTGGACCTGTAAAAATATAGAGAAGATGAGTAAAAATCATATATTTATTTGCAATATGCATGGGGATTATGTGGTAAAATATGCAATATTGTGTCACAATCACACCCCACACTTATTCTTTTGCTCGTCCCGAGCAAAATAAAGAAAAGAAAAACTATACTACCAATTTTATTACACCACTTTCGCAGGTGACGCGATTGCA
Source organism: Agave tequilana (assembly GCA_038442645.1). Taxonomy (NCBI): domain Eukaryota; kingdom Viridiplantae; phylum Streptophyta; class Magnoliopsida; order Asparagales; family Asparagaceae; genus Agave; species Agave tequilana. The sequence continues at coordinate 79,850 of JAVJIF010020032.1, read as the reverse complement.
CTGAGCGTGTGCAACAAGCCGTTAAACCTCTAGGTTACCCTAGAGGAGGAGTGTTGTCTCCTGAGGGTTTTCAGCGGATTACACCCACAAAATCCATAAAGAAAGAAGACAAATGTTAGTGTTTTGAAAACGCATTTTGAAAGAGGAAACAAGTTTACGAACTATTTTTGCAAAAATATAAGTGATCTTAGGTCATAAGTCCACCTATAATTATTCTTTCTTAAACTTAGTCTCTATGCAAGATCTTATCTTCAATTAAGGTAAGAATTCAAAATTGGATTGAATATTTTATCTTTCATAAAACCTAGATAGTATGCACACCGTGACAGTGAAAATTTCTGGGATTTCAACTCTAACCATCAAGCCATTTATTTATATATATTTATTTTCTTTTTCTCTTTTTCTTCCCTTAGTTTAGGCTTTCTAGTTCACCCTTGTAACGAGCCTATAACCGATGACTCCCAAACCAGACGGTCTTAGGGCACCAGATGAGAAAACATCCCTCGGGTTTAAGGTCTCGAGTAAAAAAGGCCACAAAACTAAAGGAGATTATTTATTTCCTTTACCACCGTTAGACGTGAATAATCATGCTTCTTGAGGCATAATTATCCAGCTTAATAAGTGATGTTTTTTATTTTTATATATTTATTTTCTTTTTTCTTTTCTCTTTTTTTTCTTTTTATGGCATTTTGGTCTTTGTTTCCATCCCAAAAATGTGTAAGTGTGAAGTGCATACTTATCTAAGGCAAAAAATTCAAGATAAGAATATCTTCCCAATTTTTCTTACTTAGCCTATAATTTCAAACAAGATCTATTATTTCAACTAGGTTAAGATGTCGTAATTAAGGCTTTCTTAATTTCTAAGATACATCTTAATTTTCTTAAAAATAGATCAAAACTTTGTCTCTTATTTCAAAAAGTTTTTATTTTTATATTTTTTTATTATTATTTTTTTATTTTCTAAAAGAAGTGTAAAAGAAAGAAAATCTAAAAACTCTAAAAGAAGTGTAAAAGAAAGAAAATCTAAAAACTCTATGTTAGTAAACCCTCCCCCACACTTATCTCATGCATTGTCCTCAATGCATCGTGATATATGTATGCATGAAACAAAATAGAGAGGGAAGGAAAAAATTACCTTAAGGTGGTGGTTCCGGTGGTGGTCGGATTGGTCCACGAAACATGACCCAATCAACTTTGCTTTGGGTTTTGAGGAACCCACCAGAAATTTCATGAATATAACCCACTAAAAAGATAAATCCATGAAGGATTTTTATTAAGTAATGGACCCCATCTAATTTCCATTTTCCATAATTAATTTCAGAATCAAATTTGTCAACTACCCTGTCCCAGAATAGAGTATGAAATGATAGAATGGATGACTTGGACTCAGGAAAGACAGGAACTAATATCGACTCAGGAAAATGACTCAAGTCAAGTAAAGGTTCAAGAGTTGAAGTGAGTTCAGGAATTGGGTCCAAGTCAAGAAAATGAAGCTCAAGTCCACAATCATTTTCCAATGATGGAATGTGACCTACTATAGGTGATATCTCTTTACTTCCAATATTAAGAAATTCAAGCTCGTCGCCATACAATTCTTCAAAACTAAGGTCAACATCTTCTGCTAGAATTGTACAATCAGTTTCAGAAGTAAAGAGATTGTGAGAATCAAGGTCACATTCCTCATGGAGTTCAAAAAATGGAAAACTTGCCAATTTGTCAATGGAATTTTCAAAAGTATAGAATTGGTCAAGTTCAACATGATCCTCTAAGATGGGTGATTCAACTTCATTATGAATTGGGAAAGGATCCAATGTCGACTCCGGGAAAAGATTACAGTCAGGTAAAGATACCGGAGTCATTATTGAATCAGGAAAAAGGATTGAATCACGAAGTTGGGGTTCAAGATCACATTCCTCATGTAGTTCAATTCCACAAAATTGAGAACCTACCAATTTATCAAATGGACTTTCAAAAGTATGAAATTGGTCAAGTTCAATATGATCATCATGAATGATTAGTGATTCAATTTCACAATGGATGGGTACAGGATTCAATAATGACTCAGGAAATGAAGTGAAATCAGGTGAAGACACTGGAGTCATAATTGAATCAGGAAGTAGAATTGAATCATCAAGTGGAAGTTTAGGATCATATTCACACTCCAGTTCAATTTCAGGAAAAGGAAAACTTGCCAAAATGTCAATGGGATGGACAAGTTCATGTGAGTGTGCTGAAATTGAATCTTGATTTCCAAAATGATAGGAGTCTTGGGTCATATCAATAGAGTGTGGAATAGTTGAATTGGTCAAAGGTTGATAAGATAGAGTTTCCTTATTCCTAAAAATGTTAACCAATTGACTCAATTGATCTTCCACCTTATTGATAGACTTAGCATGTGATTTTGATATTGTAACATAGACTCCTCCAAGATTTCTATACTCTTTTCTAGAATTGATGTATCTCCAAGTGGTTGCTCTAGAATGGGAGTATAAGAATCTTGACTTTGGAAATTTTGTGAATAATGTGAGTCACACATGTGTGGTGATGGAAGAGTGGACTCACACAAGAGATCTTTACTCGTTTCCATGACAAATGGTTGTTCATTAGGAAAAGGTGAAACTGAGTAAGACTCTTGAAAATATGGTGGAATTGGAGAGGCAAATGGTTCTTGAAGTTGTTGCTCGACCCTCTATAAATTGGCTTCTATACTCTTTAGTAACTCAGATTTTTCTTCAATTGGTGGAGTATAAGAAGCAAATTCGGGGAATGAATATTGTGGACAAGGTGAATATGGTGGACAAGGAGTTTGAAAATTTGACTCGGGGTACGTGAATCCCCAATGACTCGGTGAAGAGTTGAAATTATTATGGAAATTATAGTTATTAGATGGGGGGTATGGGTCATATTGATTCGGATAAGGCCAACCCGGTGTATGTGGTTGGTGCATATTAGAAAACGCCGAGTTGGAATTATCCGAATAGAATGGAGTCTGTGTGAAATATGGATTATTATTAGGATGGAAAGAATTGTTGAATGCCATATCACACAATGAAATGCAAACAAAAAGAAACAAACAATTAAACAAACAAGAAAGAAAAAATTCTAACCTAAGTTAGGGTAGACATAGGACCTAGACGACTCCTCACTGATTAGACCGTCCACGGGAGGTTTAGTGTAGACTTTGACCACAAGCTAATCAGCCAGGAAAGGTCAAGGTTGTTGGGAGGTTTTCCGTCAAAGACGTTCCTTAATTAAGTAACCACCAACTTTCGGGCTTTCGGCCCTCAATCCCTTTCCTAGACACTGATTTTACAAGAGTCAATTTCCAACACTTTTCCCCCTTAGGATAATCTCCTAAATGAGTCCGAGATGTCCCTAGGGCCAACGTCTATTTTTTTTATTAAATTAGGCTTGGGTTAGTGAGTGCTCGGATTGTGGTTTTCGGGCTAAGGAAAGGGTAATGAACTCCCCACCTTATCTTATTTATCGGTTATGCCCTTAAAATTGAATTGTGCAAGTGTACAAGAAATATAACTAGGATACACTCAAAGCATGAAAATCAAGCAAGAGATGATTCCTAGTCTACATGCAATGCGAAACGTACCTTGCCTCCAGCACTCTTCAACAGTAAAAGTAAATGAATTGAAAGACACGTTCCTAGAATGCAAATGTCTAATCAATTTTTAACATTTCAACAAATTTTTTACTGTTGTTTATTTAGCAGGAGTATGGTGAAGCATACAGGAAAAGAATTATTGCAGCAGCTGTATTTTACAGAGCCAGAGACCCTGCAGAAAAATGGTCAGAAGTCAACTCCTCCTTGCCGCAGAACCGCGGCTTTTGCCGTGGGAACGCGGCAAGTCAGAGGGCTTCTGGTTTCTGCTTTCGAGAGCAGAAGCCCAGAGCCGCTTATATGTATTCTACAATGCAAATTTTCCTGTTTCTTCAACCTGTAACCTGCAACAGAGAAGAAGATTCGTTTAGTTCTTCACTTTAAAGAAAATCCGTTGCTCTCCCCGGCAACGGCGCCATTTTGATTAGATGAGAAAGGTGTATGTAAATGTGGAGGAAGAAAGTATTGTTAGCACACAATGTATATTCAAATGAAAGAGAAGTAAGGTTTAGAAACAACCTCTCGTGCTTAGATTACTCCACAAATGTATGAAAGATGATTAATATACCCTTTCTTATCTCCGTTATAGCATGGGGCTATACCGAGTCGATTCTCAGGGAGAGCTAGCGATGGAAGCGTTACGGTTGGTAGTGAAGATATAAAACGAAGATTCTTCTTTGCTTTAAAAGAATAAAGAATCATTGGAAAAAGAAAATAAAGAATCGATGGATATGTTCATGATGGAAATCGAGAGAAATCTAAATCAAGATTGGATTTGGTATTCACACTAAAAGAAAGTAAAACTTTGAAAGAATTTAAGATGAGAAAACCATGGCTAGCTAACCTTACTTCCTTGCTACAACTTACTAAACTCCGTGATGATGAATGCGTGCCTCATGTTGATTCATCGGCATAGATTCGTCTTGCGTGTTGATCTAATTACTTTCTCACTTGGATGACGGGGGGTTTAACCCATCGGAGAAGAGAAGACCATCCAACTTGCAAGATTAAAGATAACAATCACCCATGAGTTAGTAATTAGCAAGGTAGTGGTTTAGCTAGCACATGGTAGAAAAGTTAGCTACAAGCCATAAGAAAAGTAAAACAAAGCATGAATTAAATTGCAAGAAAGTAAAGCAAGAAATAAAGAAAGCAAGTAAACTAGAAAATGCAAGAGTAGAGAGAAGAGAATGGATGAATCCTTGCTTCACAATTCATGTCACCTCCTTGATGTACACAAGCTTTCTCTCTCTTACAAACTCTCTCTTTACAAAATTTCTAGGGAAGAGGAAGAAGATCTAAAGCACTAAAAATCCTAAAGAAAAACCTAATACAAGTTCTATTCTCTATCATCTATCTTCCTCTGTTCAACCTTTGCTCGCAGGTCCAGGTGCAGTATTTATAGGGCTCAGAGAGAAGCTTCGAGATCCAGGTTGTTGGCGCAAAATCCGAGATCCAACAGACTCCCAACTGCCGCATAGGCGCGGCAGTTCTGTGGCCGTTGGATAACAACTTTCTGTTGTGAGTTGGTTGCGAGGTTGTTATCCACGTGGCCTTCTAGAATCTTGAGTTGTTACGTAGAATTCTCTGGATCCTGGGTTTAAACTTGGGCTTTATCTTGGGCTTGGAATTAATCTCTTTAATTATTGCTAATTAAAGTGATTATTGGGCTTTCTCTCATTTCAGTTGTGGACCTGTAAAAATATAGAGAAGATGAGTAAAAATCATATATTTATTTGAAATATGCATGGGGATTATGTGGTAAAATATGCAATATTGTGTCACAATCAGCTCATCACCTCCAGAAGCATCCACACTCTCTATAAATCAGAGTCCCCTTCATTCGTCAAAGGCAGAGCAAAAATAACAATCAGCAATTAAGCCAGAAATTCCTCAGTCCTCAACCAACCTTCTGAAAATCACCTAGAGGGGGGTGAATAGGTGATAATGCTAATCAATGCACAATTTTAAAAATGATGCAACAATCTCCCAAAACAAGACTAAGAGCCGAATGCCCCGTGAAGGGTTCTGAACTCCTTCCTCCTTGATTCCTCGTGAAATGAGTTAGAGGTGCGTAATGCAACCTTGTTGTATGGGATAATGATTGACAAGATGAAACGACAACAAGTGAATATAGCAATGACAATTAAAAGCAAGCAATAGTAGCAACAATGAAAGTAGAGCAAGAGCAAGGAAATGTAAACCAAATGCAAATACCGAGAATTGTTATCGAGGTTCGAGCACCCAGCTCTACTTCCCCGCCTTCCCCAGAAGGATTGCTAACCACTTCCACTATCACAAAGATGTCACGATTACAACGGAGTACCCAACTCCACAATCTCAAGTACAATCAATCTCTTAGTAGTCAAAAGACCACAAACTTTCTCTTTCAAAAATTCTCTTCCCTTACAAAAGATCCTTAGAGAATAATGAGTATGATTTGAAGCTCTTGTGTGTAAAGAGAAAAGAAAATGAAATCAGAGAATTCTTGAAACCACTTCAGAAATTAGAGAGAAAATTTCAGCACAAAACCAAGAAAACAATCTCTTTTGAAATCCTTAAACTCTTGAAAATTTTGCCTTGTAAATTGGTAAATGAATCTCTCCCCAAACACCCCTATTTATAGGAGAGGGCTAGGGTTTTAGGATAAACCTCACTTACTGAAAATTAGGGAGTATTAAGACAAGAGAATCTATTTAAAACCTTAGTTAAACTTGAAAAGACTAAATAAACCAGATTTAAAAACATAGCCGTTTACTGTTCAACGGACAGATCGGTCGACCGGCCGGTCGACCGCTCTTTTAAAAATAGAGCCGTTGCAGGCTAACGGTCGACCGCCCGGTCGACCGAAACAAACAGAGAGCAAAGTTGCTTACAGTCAGGCACAAACGGTCGACCGCACGGTCGACCGTGAGACATGCACACGGATACGTGCAGCTGCCAGAACATCGGTCGACTTGGGCGGTCGACCGGCAACACCTGGCATAGGCACGGTCGACTGCCCGGTCGACCAGCTCAGGTCAAAAGTCAGAATTGAAATGGAATTTTGAGGAGATAAAGATTTTTATCAAACATGATTTAAATAAGGATAAGTATAAAACATACAGATGTAATTGTAGACAGAGGATTTTGTATTTAAAATATTTTTGTATGTTTTATAGGAAATAAACTCAAAAAGAAGGTGTGCGTAAAAACGTGTGTGATGGAGCTTCAAACCTATTCACTATTCTTTAACAAAACTATAAACATAAAAACAAATCTATTAAAGACTTCTAAAGCAATCTTGAAGCTCGAGCCATGCTATCCCTTGCTAGAGCCATCTATGTTCCATCCTTGATATGCAATATGCCTTCTTTGCTTCATTCATGAACCTAGAATTGTTTGCAATAGCTAAGCAATGGCCTCCAAATGTGGTACTAACCTGAAACTTGTCTTGAATAAACATATTAGTACCAAATAGCTCTTATTTGGTTTGTCATCATCAAAACTCAATAAAATGGAGAGTGTAACCTTTTGGGCCAACAATCTCCCCCTTTTTGATGATGACAAAACAAATAGACTATAAGCAAAATATAGGGGAGGAGAAAGTTCCCCCTCAAATTATGCTATCATAAAAACAATGTAAGTCAAAGATATAGGTTTAAAACTCATGAAATAAACTACTTGCAAAAACACTTAAAATCATGAATGCATAAAAACTTATCAAGAATTCAAAAACAAATATAAACTCATATGGAACCAAAACCATATGAACTCATAAAATATTATAAAAACTCATTCTCCCCTTTTTGTCATACATCAAAAAGGGTTAAGAAAACATTTTTATTCTATAACACAAACATTAAGTTCACCACAAATGAAAGAAAATCTTGCAAAATCAAGTGGTTTTGTAAAAATATCGGCAAGTTGTAAATCGGTAGAAACATAATCAATATCTATATCACCTTTCTCAAAATGATCTCTAAGAAAGTGATATCTAATCTCAATGTGCTTGGTCTTACTATGTTGATTTGCATTCTTAGTCATATGTATAGTACTAGTATTATCACAAAATATTTTTATATGTTCAAAATGTAAATCATAATCAAGGAGAGTATGTTTCATCCAAAGGACTTGTGCACAACAAGCCCCGCGGCAACATACTCCGCCTCGGCGGTTGAGAGAGCTACGGAATTTTGTTTCTTAGAGGACCATGAAACAAGACAATTACCAAGAAATTGACATGTCCCACTAGTACTCTTTCTATCTACTCTACAACCCGCATAGTCGGCATCCGAATAACTCGTCATTGAGAGATCTTCGATTTTCGGATACCATAGACCCATTCCAATAGTGCCCTTAATATAACGAATAATGCGTTTTACCGCAATAAGATGAGACTCTTTAGGACACGATTGAAATCTAGCACAAAGACACACACTAAACATGATATCCGGCCTACTTGCCGTTAAATATAAAAGACTTCCTATCATGCTTCTATATAATTTAATATCAACATTTTTACCTTGGTCATCTTTATCAAGCTTGGTTGTAGTTGCCATGGGAGTGTTGCAAGCCTTTGAGCCTTCAAGTCCAAACTTCTTTACGAGTTCCTTTGCGTACTTGGCTTGACTTATGAACGTCCCATCTTGCAATTGCTTGATTTGGAGTCCAAGAAAGAAATTAAGCTCACCCATTGAAGACATCTCAAATTCAAGTTGCATGACCTTTTCAAAATCCTTGCATAAAAGCTCATTAGTAGAACCAAAAATTATATCATCAACATAAATTTGCACAATTAAAATATCATTATCAACATGCTTAGTAAAGAGAGTTGTGTCTACTTTGCCTTTAACAAAATCATTTGAAATGAGAAAACTAGAAAGCCTTTCATACCAAGCTCTTGGAGCTTGTTTCAATCCATACAAAGCTTTATCAAGTTTAAAAACAAAATCGGGATGAACATGATCAGCAAAACCGGAGGTTGAGCAACATAAACTTCTTCATTAATAAAACCATTCAAAAATGCACTTTTCACATCCATTTGAAAAAGCTTAAAATTTTTAAAAGATGCAAAAGCTAGTGTCATCCGTATGGCTTCAAGCCGTGCTACGGGTGCAAAGGTCTCCTCAAAGTCAATTCCCTCAACTTGAGTGTAACCTTGGGCCACTAACCTAGCTTTATTCCTAATTATATTTCCGGACCCATCCATCTTGTTTCTAAAGATCCACTTAGTACCAATTATTGGTCTATCGTGGGGCTTAGGAACAAGGTGCCAAACTTGGTTGCGCTCAAATTGATTGAGTTCCTCTTGCATGGCAAGCAACCAATATGGGTCCGTCTCGGCTTCGAGAATGCATTTGGGTTCAAAATGAGAAATTAAAGCAAAGTTACCGCATAGGTCATGGAGTTTGGAGCGTGTTGTAACTCCTTTAGATGCATCACCCAAGATGAGCTCCTTAGGATGATTTGTAGCGTATCTCCAAGCTTTAGGAAGCGGTTGTGAGCTTTCCTCTTTATCTTCTTGAACATCACCAATAGGTTCTAGCTTTTCTTCTTGAGCGGGTGTGTCCTTCAAGGATAGTCTCTCCATGTCTTCACCTAAAGGGTCAATCTCTACAACATTCTCAACAACCACATTAGATTCTTCAAATTTAACATGCATGGTTTCTTCAATGGTAAGTGAAGATCTATTGAATATTCTATAAGCTTTACTAGTTGTAGAATATCCAACAAAGATTGCTTCATAAGCCTTAGCATCAAATTTACCCAAGCTATCTTTAGTATTCAAAATAAAACACTTGCATCCAAAAACTTTGAAATATGAAACATTAGGTTTTCTAGAATGATACATTTCAAAAGAAGTTTTAGAAGAATTCTTACACAAATAAATACGATTTGAAATATAGCATGCGGTGTTTACGGCCTCGGCCCATAAATATTGAGGGAGGTCATATTCACTTATCATTGTCCTAGCCATCTCTTGAAGTGTTCTATTTTTCCTTTCTACAACTCCATTTTGTTGTGGAGTCCTAGGACAAGACATTTCATGCTTGATTCCCTTTTCATCACAATAAGTCATGAAGAGTTGGTTAACAAACTCACCACCTCTATCACTTCTTATTTTCAAAATCGAAAAACCCTTTTCTTTTTCAATCCTTTTTCGAAAAATCTTGAAATGAGAAAAAGTTTGATCTTTGTGTTCCAAAAGAAAACCCAAGTGAAGCGAGAAAAATCATCAACTAAAACAAATGCAAATCTACTACCATTTAAACTCTTAGTTTTAGTTGGTCCAAAAAGATCCATATGAATTAATTCTAAAGGCCTAGTTGACATGATATCCTTGATAGGTTTGAAGGAAGACTTGGTTTGTTTCCCAAGTTGGCACGCATCACAAATGCGGTCTTTCTCAAACTTTAAGCAAGGAATACCCTTCACCAATTCCTTTGAATTAATCCTAGAAAGATGTTCAAAAGATGCATGTCCTAATCTTCTATGCCAAAGCCAAGAGTTTTCATCAAAAGCATTTAAGCATTTAGTAGAACAATCTAGATTAAGCATGTCAATGATATAAATATTATTATCACGAAAACCGATAAGAATACAATCATTAGATTTAACATCAAAAATCTTGCAAGAAGAATCATCAAAAACAACTTTAAGTCCACGATCACATAATTGACTAATTCTAAGCAAATTATGTTTTAAACCATCTACTAAAACAACATTCTCAATAATAGGAGATGCACCAATTTGAATGTTACCTATACCGATGATAGTTCCCTTGGAGTCATCCCCGAAGGTGACGGTGCCACCTTCCGTGTACCTTGATAGGGTTGTGAAGTTGTTGATGTCCCATGTCATGTGTTTTGAACAACCACTATCAAGGTACCACCGCTCCTTACGTCTTGGAGCCTTGGTGTGTACCTACATCAAATAATTTAGGACTTAATTTTGGTACCCACATTTTCTTGGGTCCTATAGGGTTAGTGCCATGAACCCAAACAAGATTATTTGATCTATTTAGTTGGTCATAACAAAATTTAGCTAAGTGTCCATTTTTACCACAATATGTGCATCTATACACTCTACCATATCTAAAAGCATAGTGAGTGTGAGATTTGTGAGCATGAGTGAATTTAGTATGAGTGTGTTGTGTGGTGTGAGCATGGGGAGTCTTATCATGAGAAACTTTAGTATGAGAAGGAATCTTTTTAGAAAACTTTTCTTCAAGTTTCTTTGTATTAAAAGTACAATCTTTCAAAACTTTTTCAAAATCAACCATTTTAGATTTTAGAGAAGAAATTTCTTTATCATCAACAATAGGAGATTTTGCCTTACAAGAAACCTTGTAGGCACTAAATTCTTTTTGAATAGAAATGAGATTGGAAGAAATTTCATCTTTTTCTCTTGTAACTATAGCAAGTTGGTTTTTAAGAAAAATAACTTCTTTTTCTAATTTTGAACATTCTACCTTTTTATTATCATATGTTTCCGAAAGCTCAACAAAAGCATGAACAAGTACCTCTTTACTTAACTCATCATCTTCATCATCAAGAGTTTGAGGGGTTACCTTAGGCGTGTTTGCCATGAAGCACATGTTTGCTTGGTCCACCTCTTCTTCGGACTCGCTTTCCGAATCCCAAGTTGCTTTGTAGGCTCTCTTTTCCTCCGGCTTCTTTGGCTTGAAGGAGGAAGTCATCTTCTTTTTGAACTTCGGGCAATCTGCCATGATATGTCCGGGTTTCCTACAATTATAGCAAATAATTCTTCTCTCCTCTTTACCTTCAAATTTCCTTCGGAAGTTGAGCTTGTTCTTCCGGTACATCCTTTTGACATTGCGCATAAGGAGGGAGAGCTCCTCATCTTCTTCTTCATCTTCCTCATCATCATCAAGGGTGGAAGAGGACTTGAAGGCTATGGATTTCTTCTTTGATGGAGCCGCTTCTTCTCTTGCTTTCTTTTCCATCTCATGGGTCTTTAAGTTCCCAATGAGACTAATGAGGTCCATCTCGTCCTTGTCGTTCAACTCCTTCAAGGTGGTGGCCTTTATCTCCCATGAAGAAGGAAGAGCCCGAATTACTTTGCGCACCTTTTGATCACTGGAGATGTCATCACCTAAGGAAGAAAGAGCATTTGTAATTTTAGTAAATCTAGTAATCATACAATCAATTGATTCTTCATCAATCATTTTAAAGGATTCATATTGAGACCTCAAGAGATCTATTTTAGCTCTCTTGACTTGTGAAGTCCCTTCGTGTGTGACCAAAAGATGTTGCCAAATCTCATAGGCGGATTGGCAATGAATAACACGTGTGAGGTCATCCTCATTCAAGGTGGTTAAGAGGGAGTTTTGGGCCTTGGAGTTAGCCTCATATTCTCTAAATGTAAAGTCGGTCCAAGTGCTCTCATCACTATCGGGTACTACATATGGTTTGGTCAAAGATTTAGCTACTAGGCTACCTAAAGATTGCAAGAAAATGGTCATCCTAACTTTCCAAATAGGGAAATTGAGTCTATCAAATTTAGGTAGGGTTTTGATGTTATCGGCCATGTTTACTAGTGATGAATGAATGAATGAAATAGTTGATTAGCAAAAATTAAAGGATCTCTCTATGGATGTTAAGCCAAACCTAGAGTCCAAGCTCTGATACCAATTGAAAATCACCTAGAGGGGGGGTGAATAGGTGATAATGCTAATCAATGCACAATTTTAAAAATGATGCAACAATCTCCCAAAACAAGACTAAGAGCCGAA
>JAVJIF010020032.1:0-60000 GCA_038442645.1 Agave tequilana | reverse complement strand
TACTTCTCTCGGCTCTTAAAACATTGTTTGATCCCTAATCGGCTCTTACAAGGCCTAGTTCAGGCCAATCAGGACTGAAAGTTTGACTTTTGATCAAAATTCTAAATTAACATAAGAAACAAGATTAATTAGTAATAATTGTGCATACAAACTCTATAATCCACTCTCAGCACTTAAAAATCATGTTTTTCTCCCGTTTGGCCCCATTCAGCTCTTATAAGGCCTAGTTCAGGCTAATAAGAACTGAAGGTTTGGGTTTTGGTCAAACTTTCATATTGAGACTAGAAATTGCACATAAAAACTATTTCATACTACTCTCGGCTCTTGAAAACCTCATTTTATCCCGTTTGGGCCTAATCAGCTCTATATTGCCTAGTCAGGCCAATCGGGGCTGAAAGTTTGACTCTAGGTCAAACTTTTCAATTAACACTAGAAATAAATTTAATTAGTAGTAATTATACATAGAAACTATGTAATACCATTCACGTCCCTTTTAAACCTTGTTTTCCTCCAGTTTGTCCCCATTCGTCTCTTATAAGGCCTAGTTCAGGCCAATCAGGGCTGAAATTTGACTTTTGGCAAAATTCTCAAATAATTCTAAAACAAGTTAAACTAGTTAACACTAGAAACAAGGTTATTTAGTAGTAATTGCATATAGAAACTATGAAATACCACTCACGTCTCTTGAAAATCATATTTTCCTCTCGTTTGGGTCATGTTCGGCTCTTATAATGCCAAGTTGAGGCCAGTCGGGGCTGAAGATTTGACTTTTGGTCAAACTTCCGTATTAAGAATAGAAAGAAATTTAATTAATAGTAATTTTACATGAAAACTATGTAGTACTGCTCTCGACTCTTGAAAAGATATTTTCTCCCTGTTTGTGCTCTATTCGGCTTTTCTAATGCCTAGTTCAGGCCAATCGGGGCTGAAGATTTGACTTTTTATTAAACGTCCCAATAAGAATAGAAACAAGTTTAATTAATAGTAATTATACATAAAATTATGTAGTACTACTCCTAGCTCTTGAAAGTATATTTTCTCCTTGTTTGAGTCTTATTCTGCTCTTATAATGCCTAGTTCAGGCCAATCGAGCCTGAAAATTTGACTTTTATACGAACTTGCTAATTAATAGTTGAAACAAATTAATTAGTTGTAATTATATATAGAAACTATGTAATACTACTCCTAGCTCCTAAACAATATTTTCTCCCTGTTTAGGTCATATTCGACTTTTTAAAGGCCTAGCTTAGGCAATCTGGGCGGAAAGAGTGACTTTTGATCAAAATCTCCAATTAAGACCAGAAACAAGTTTAATTAGTAGTAATTATACATAAAAATTATGTAATACTACTCCCAGCTCTTGAAAACCCTAGTTTCTCCCTGATTTGGCCTTTTCAGCTCTTATAAGTCTAGTTCAAGCCAATCAGGGCTGAACGTTTGACTCTTTGTCAAATTTTCCAATTAACACTAGAAACAAGATTAATTAGCCATAATTGTACATAGAAACTATGTAATAATACTCCTGTCACCTTAAAATCATGTTTTATCTCTATTTAGGTCATATTCGGCTCATATAAGGCCTAATTTAGGGCAATCGGGACAGAAAGTCTGACTTTGGTCAAACTTTCCAATTAAGATTAGAAACAAGTTTAATTAGTAGGAATTATACATAAAAACTATGTAATACTAATCGCTGCTCTTGAAAACTACATTTTCTCCCCATTTGGACCCTATTCAGCTCTAATAAGGCCTAGTTCAGGTTAACAGGGCTTTAAAGTTTGACTTTTGGTTAAGCTTTCAAATTAACAATAGAAATTAGGTTAATCAGAAGTAATTGTACATAGAACTATGCAATACCATTCACGACCCTTGAAAATCATATTTTCCTCCCATTTGGTTCCTATTCGGCTATTATAAAGCCTAGTCCAGGCCAATCGGGGCAGAAAGTTTGATTTTTGATAAACTTTCCAATTAAGACTAGAAACTAGTTTAATTGTAGTAATTATGCAAAAAAAACTATGTATTAATACTCTTAGCTCTTGAAAACTTTATTTTCTCCTCGTTTGGGCGGCTATTATAAGGACTGGTTCAGGCCAATTAGGGTTGAAATAACTTTTGGTCGAACTTACTAGAGACAAGGTTAATTAGTATTAATTGTACATAGAAACTAAGTATACTATTGACGGCCCTTAAAAATCATGTTTTCCTCCCGTTTGGTCCCAATCGGCTCTTATAAGGCCTAGTTCAGGCCAATCGGTGTTGAAAGTTTGATTATTGGTCAAACTTCCCAATAAAAACTAGAAACAAGTTTAATTAGTAGTAATTATATATAAAACACTGTCATACTACTATGGGCTCTTGAAAACCACGTTTTCTCCTCGTTTGGGCCCTAATCGGCTCTTATAAGGCCTAATTCAGGCCAATTGGGGTTGAAAGTTTAACTTTTACTAAACTTCCCATTTAAGACTGGAAACTAGTTTAATTAGTAGTAATTATACATGAAACTATGTCGTCATACTACTCCCGGCACTTAAAAACCTCATTTTCTTCCCGTTTGGACCCTAATTGGCTCTTATAAGGCCTAATTCAGGTTAACAGGGTTGAAAGTTTGACTTTTAGTAAAACTTCCCAATTAAGACTAAAAATTAGTTTAATTAATAGTAATTATATATAAAAACTATGTATTACTACTCTTGGCTCTTGAAAACCTCGTTTGAGCCCTAATTAGCTCTTATGAGGACTAGTTCAGGCCTATCGGGAATGAAAGTTTGACTTATGATCAAAATTCCTAATTAACATAAGAAACAAGGTTAATTAGTAATAATTGTGCATAGAAACTCTATAATCTACTCTCAGCACTTGAAAACCATGTTTTTCTCCCGTTTAGCCCCATTCAGATCTTATAAGGCCTAGTTCAGGCCAATAAGAACTGAAAGTTTGGGTTTTGGCCAAACTTTCATATTAAGATTAGAAAATAGTTTAATTAGTGGTAATTGCACATAAAAACTATGTAATACTACTCTCGCTCTTGAAAACCTCATTTTTTCCCGTTTGGGCCCTAATCAGCTCTTATATTCCCTAATTCAGGCCAATCGGGGCTGAAAGTTTGACTCTAGGTCAAACTTTCCAATTAACACTAGAAACAAAGTTAATTAGTAGTAATTATACATAGAAAATATATAATACCATTCACGTCCCTTGTAAACCTTTTTTTCCTCCAGTTTGGTCCTCATTCGTCTCTTATAAGGCCTAGTTCAGGCCAATCAGGGCTGAAATTTGACTTTTGATAAAAATTCTCAAATAATCCTAAAATAAGTTAAACTAGTTAACACTATAAACAAGGTTATTTAGTAGTAATTGCATATAGAAACTATGTAATACCACTCACGGCTCTTGAAAATCATATTTTCCTCTCGTTTGGGTCATGTTCGGCTCTTATAATGCCTAGTTGAGGCCAATTAGAGCTGAAGATTTGACTTTTGGTTAAACTTTCCTATTAAAAATAGAAACAAGTTTAATTAGTAGTAATTTTACATGAAAATATGTAGTACTACTTTCGGCTCGTGAAAAGATGTTTTCTCCCTGTTTGAGCCTTATTCGGCTTTCATAATGCCTAGTTCAAGCCAATCGGGGCTGAAGATTTGAGTTTTTATCAACTTCCCAATAAAGAATAGAAACAAGTTTAATTAGCAGTAATTATATATAAAAACTATGTAATACTACTCTCGGCTCTTGAAAGCATGTTTTCTCCTTATTTAAGTCCTATTCTGCCTAGGGGGGCAATTCAGACCCGACCCACCAGACCCGACCCGACCCAGAGTAAGTGGGTATGGGTTTGAGCTATACGGTTTGGGTCGTAATCGGGTCGACCCACCAGACCCGATTAATAAATGGGTCGGGTCGACCCCAACCCACCAAACCCGCTAAACCCGCTAAGACCCGTTTATCTTTTTATAATTTTGATCCAGAGATTTTTTTTTTGGGAATCATTTATCACACCATCCGAACCAAAGGAATCCTAGGTAGCCAAAAATATTTCTTCCAGAGAAAGAAAACAAAATTTAAAAAAAAAAAACGTAAACCTTGGTGGAAAATAAAAATAAATGATTAATAAGAAAGTTAAAGTCAGTCAGCAAGACACCAATATTTGATCTTCCTATTAAGCCGTTTAGTGGCAAATTTTTTTTTTAACAGAAGCCAGTGGCTTGAGTTAGATTTTCATATTTTGAAGCTTTAAAAAACGTAGCTGAGCAAAACTCTAGTGGAATCTGTGAAATGTACTAGCCCATCACGGCTTTTTTGTCTCTTGAACCATTGCTTTTTGTTATAAATTTCAATTTTCTTGGTATCTGAGTAAATATGTATCTCATAACTTTGTTATCAGCTTTCTTTGTACTGAAACATGTCAGTCAAATGGGTCATTTGGGTCTAACGGGTCAACCTGACCCGGCCGACCCATTTAGTTAAATGGGTCAAATGGGTCGGGTCGGGTCGACCCGCATAATACTGGGTCGGGTTTGGGTTTGGATTTTTGACCCATATAAATAAATGGGTCGGGTCGACCCATTTAAGACCCGACCCAATTAGACCCGACCCGACCCAATTGCCACCCCTAATTCTGCCCTTATAATGCTTAGTTCAGGCCAATCGAGCCTGAAAGTTTGACTTTTAGACGAACTTCTTGATTAATAGTAGAAACAAGTTTAATTAGTAGTAATTGTATATAAAAACTATGTAATACTACTCCTAGCTCCTAAACTATATTTTTCCCTATTTAGGTCATATTTGGCTTTTTTAAGGCCTAGCTCAGGCCAATCTGAAAGAGTGACTTTTGATCAAACTCTCTAATTAAGGCCAGAAAATAGTTTAATTAGTAGTAATTATATATAAAAACTATGTAACTACTCTCAGCTCTTGAAAACCGTAGTTTCACCCAGATTGGGCGCTTTTCGGCTCTTATAAGGTCTAATTCAGGCCAATCGGGGCTGAAAGTTTGACTTTTGGTCAAACTTTCTAATTAACACTAGAAACAAGATTAATTAGCCACAATTGTACATAGAAACTATGTAATAATACTCCTGGCTCTTTAAAAACCTTGTTTTCTCTCTGTTAGGTCATATTCGGCTTATATAAGGCCTAGTTCAGGGAAATTGAAACTGAAAGTCTGACTTTGGTCAAACTTTTCAATTAAGACTATAAATAAGTTTAATTAGTAGTAATTATACATAAAAACTATATAATACTATTCCTAGCTCCTGAAAATAGCATATTCTCCTGGATTGGGCCTTTTTCGGTTCTTATAAGGCCTCGTTTAGACCAATCGGGGCTGAACGTTTGACTTTTAGTGAAACTTCTCAATTAAAACTAGAAACTAGATAAAATAGTAGTAATTTACATAGAAACTATGTAATACAACTCTCAGCTCTAGAAAACTATGTTTTCCTCTGGTTTGGCCCCTTTTTAGCTCTTATTTATATGGCCTAATTTAGGTCAATCGAGGCTAAAAGTTTAATTTTTTTGAAAAAATTTCAAATAAGAATATAAACAAGTTTAATTAATCAAAATTATACATAAAAACTATATGATACTACTCTCAGCTCTTGAAAACCATGTTTTCTCCCTATCTGGGCCCTATTTGGCTCTTATAAGGCCAGTTCAGACCAATCGGAGTTGAAAGTTTGACTTTTAGTCAAACTTTCTAATTAAAATTAGAACTTAGGTTAATTAGTAGTAATTATACATAAAAACAATGTAATACCACTTTCAGCTTTTGAAATAATATTTCCTACCGTTTGAGCCCTATTCGGCTCTTACAGGGCCTAATTCAGGCACATAAGGGCTCAAGATTTGACTTTCGGTCAAACATCTAAATTAAGACCTGAAACAAGTTTAATTAGTAGTAATTATACAAAGTTACAATGTAAAAGTACTCCTGTCTCGTGAAGCTGCATTTTCTCCCCGTTTGGATCCTATTTAGCTTTAATAAGGCCCTGTTCAGGCTAATCAGGGTTTAAAATTTGACTTTTAGTTAAAATTTCTAATTAGTATTAGTGTTGGCCCAATGGCCTTCCACTCTAGTTTTAATGATGATCAACTCATGTAGTTATGTTTACTAATATTCTTGTGTTTCTAAGTTTCAGATCATTAACAGGATATTAGCTTGATGATTAGCTTCAACGAAGTGTTTGGAAGTGATTAGTATCCATATTTGCATTTTATACCACCCTTATACCTTGCATATTATATATTAAATGTGATTTTTAACTCATATTCTCTCTATTTTTGCAGATCTCCACTTTAAAGAGGAAAAGTAATTAACCACCTTAATTAGTGATAATTAAGGGGGTTAATTAAAAATTAGCCCAAGATCAAATCAGATCTCACCAGGATCTGAGCGCCAAGTGGAGAATCTAACCAGCCCACATGGCCAACGACCTAACCACCAGATCCCAACAGAAAATCTGGACTCAACGGCCGCAACCGTGCCGCGCCCATGCCGCGCCGCCGCGGCAATCCAGAGGCCGTTGAGCCTAGGATTTCGTGCCAACGGTCAAGATCTGATAAGATTCCCAAATTTGCCTATAAATACCTGGGCAGAGACCTGCGCGAGCTCCAGTGAAGAGAGAGGGAAAATTTTGGATTAGTTGTAATTTTTGTTTTAGGATTCTAGTTCTTCTC
This sequence comes from Agave tequilana, assembly GCA_038442645.1. NCBI lineage: Eukaryota > Viridiplantae > Streptophyta > Magnoliopsida > Asparagales > Asparagaceae > Agave > Agave tequilana. The sequence continues at coordinate 53,322 of JAVJIF010020032.1, read as the reverse complement.
TCCTTCCTCCTTGATCTCTAGCTAAATTGAGAGAGAGTTCTTCACTTGAGAGATTGTAATCAAGACTTGTGACAACCTTGAAGCAAAGATTCAATGGAGCTCTCATCTTCTTTTTACTAGAATTGAGTATGCTTTCTCTTCTTATGCTTTTAATTCTTGCATTCAATTTCTAGTTCTAGTTTAATTCTAGTTGAGTTGTTTAGATCTTTGATTTCCATGGAGAATTCTTGCTTTGTTGTTAGTGTAATGGAAGGCTAGTTTCTTGAATGCATGGCTAGCTAATCTCACCTAGCTACTACTAGCTCTAGTTGATTGTATTCTTTAATTCTTGCATGCTTTCAAGTTTCTTGTGAATTCTAATGGAGAATGTTGTATCCTTTGGTGATTGCTTGTAAGATCTCTTGATGAATTGTGTATCTCTTATAAAGAGCATTTGATTGGATCAAAAGGTTGGATTACCATTGGTTATGTCATTTGATTAGCAAGAACAACTCAAGCACTTCAAGCTAACTTTGTAGTTAAGCCTTGAAGTCCTAAAGAGTTTGATTCTTCTCACCTTTGCATTAAATGAGTAACAAGCCTATATTTCCTCATTGCACACCTAGTAAGAGAACCTAGTATTCAAGAAGAGCATTCTAGCCAACTCACTAAAAGGAACACTAAGTCTTCAAGGAAGAATACCACACATTTGAACATGCAAGTCATTCTCAATTGTCTATGATTCTTGATAGGACAAATATTGCAATCAACAAAAGAGGTAGTATGTTAGCAAGGAGGTTGAGTAATGCTAGCCATGCATCTTTCTAATCAAGAGAGTTTACACATTTCATTCTAGTATTCTTTTCTTTTCTTTACTTCATCACACTTCATTCATTGCACTTCTTTTTCACAATGCACCACCACCAATCCACAACTTCTTGTATATTGTTTTCTCTTGTGTGATTAACAAGAAGAGTATTGTTTCTTGTCTCACTAGTATCGTGAAAGCTTCTACGCTTGCTCTCCTCGTGGTACGACTCGTTTTAGCTACTTGCTATAACGAAAGATTGAAACAAGGTATAATTCTTACATATTCAAAGTAAACAAGATCAAAGGTGAATTCTAAACCCTAAACCATCTCTTAAATACCTGATTCTTGTACAAATACATCATATACCTTGTGAATTCCCAATCAATTTTTGGCGCCGTTGCCGGGAGAGCAACGGTATTATTACAAGTGAGAAACTAAACAATATATCTTCTCTGTTGCAGGTACAGGTTGAAGATTCAGAAAACTTTGCACAGCAGAATCATATAAGCGGACCTGGGCCTCTGCTCTCGAAAGCAGAGACCAGGATCCCTCCAAAGTGCCGCGTTTCCACGGCAAAAGCCAGGAAAACGCGGCACAGAGGAGTTCACTACTAACCTGTTTTCTGCAGGGCTTGCTGCTTTGCTAAAAACTGTTGCCTACATACCTGAAATCTTGTATTCTTCACCTGATACTTGTTAATCAACAGTAAAAGATTGGTTGTTAATTGAAAAAAAAAATTGTTTAGACATATTGCATTATAGGCACGTGTCTTTCAATTTCTTTCAATTTACTGTTGAAGAGCGCGTGGGACAAGGTACGTGAAGCATAGCATATAGACTAGGACTCACTCGTTGTATGATTTAATTCTGCTTTGAGTGAATTTTGGTTGCTTATATCGTACACTTGCACGAATCAACGATAAGGGCAAATCCCATAACAAAGATAAGGTGGGGATTTTATCACCCCTTCCTTAGCCCACAAACCATAATCCCCACGTGTTCACTATCCTAAGCTTCTAATTAAAATTGCTAGACGTTGGCCCCTAGGGACATCCGGACTCATCTAGGAGATTTTCCTAAGGGGGAAAAGTGTTGGAAAGTGACTTCCGCGTAATCGGTGTCTAGGAAAGGGGTTGAGGGCCGAAAGCCCGAAGGAAGGTGGTTACTTAATTAAGGAACGTCTCCGGACGGAAAACCTCCCACCAACCTTACCCTTCCCTGGCCGATTTGCTTATAGTCAGTGTCTGCACCGAACCTCCTGTGGATAGTCTATTTAGGAGTCACCTAGGACCAGAAACCCTAGAAGCTAGGATTGATTTCTTTTCTTTTTTCTTGATTGTTATTTTACATTTTCCGCTTGTTTGAAAGGTGCACGTTGGTTGTGTATTTGCATGCGTGAGTGGTATCGAGAACCAATTTCTTCTAGGCTTGTGAGAACTTCTACACTGCCTCACACAACACCACTCAACACAACCATGACGAATAACGTGTCGCTGCAGGACAAGTTCTATCCGATCCGCACATCGATTCCTTCTTGTATTCTCCTCCCGGACACTAATGACCATAATTTTGAGTTGAAACCTCAGTTCATAAACACTCTTCCACGATTTCACGGATTAGAATCTGAGGATGCTTACATCTTCATACGAGAGTTTGAAGAAGTATGCCTCATGATGAGGATTTCCCAGTTAAGTGAGGATGCTGTGAGACTTAGATTTGTCCCATTTGCACTAAAGGATATTGCGAAGAAGTGGCTGTACAGTCTTCCTGTCAGTTCAATCTCTTCATGGGATGATTTTGTTAAGGTCTTCCTTAAAAAATTCTATCCCATCCATAAGACAGCCCTCATGCGCAAAAACATAATGCAATTCAAACAAGAGCCCAATGAGCCATTCTGGAAGTACTTTGAGCGCTTTAAGGATTTAGTAGCCCTGTGTCCCCATCATGGTATAGAGAAGTGGCGCCAATGCCAGATTATATATGATGGGCTGGACTATCAGACTAAGACTCTCCTTGAAACCATGTGTCAAGGAGACTTTCTTAAGAAGATGAAGACCAGGGCTGGGACCTTTTTGAGGCTTTAGCGGAGAAAACTATCCAGTGGGAATCCTGCTCTGAGAACCCACACCAACAACTTCCAGATCTGGTTTACATTCTATAGGATCCTCAATAGCTGCTGAAGCTAAGATCACGCAGTTGATGAAGAGGATTGAATTGCTGGAATCAAGGGAAAATTCTGTCGTTAGTCAAGTCAACCCATCTTCAGTAGGTAGCCCACCACGTATGGCTAGCTCTGCACCTATAATTCACCCGGGTTGTACTTTTTGCCATGATCTGAATCATGTGTTGGAAGAGTGTCCTGTGTATTACTCCCAAAATTTCCAGGAGAGTACGAATGCAGCGTATTCCAGACCTTCATACAATCCTTATTCCAAGACCTACAATCCAGGGTGGCGTAACCATCCTAACTTCTCTTGGAATCAGTCTGGACCTGAGCAGTCTAGACAACAATTTCCACATCAGCAATACCCTGCTCAGGCACATCCACCTACTTACCAAAACCCACCAAATTTCAATTCGTATCAGAGTCCACCCAGATTCCAACCATTCCATAATTCTGTGCCATATCAAGCTAATTTTTCACCCCAATATCAACAACAACAGCATCCACCACCCAATCCTTCAGATAGAAAAATTTCAGAATTGGAGAAAATGATTGAGACTTTGTCCAAAACACAAGCTGCAATGATGAACAATCAGCAGCAGGACATGAATAAACTGCAAATCCAAATAGGACAGTTGGCTAATTCCTTGACTGAAAGGCAAAAAGGAATGCTGCCTAGCCAACCTGTGCCTAATCCCAGAGCCCATTTCCTCTACATGAAGTTGAAGACCTAGGCCCGAGCCAAAGCCAATGTCAAGCCATTCACATCCTTAGGTCTGGAAAACATGTAGACAACAAAGTCTCAAATCAGTCTCCAAAATTTGTTCCAAAATCTGTGTCGAATCCATCAACTTCTGTTCCAGTTCAACCTTTGCAAAATATTCCTTCATCAAGTTCACAACCCTCCACGTCTCAATCAAAAGGAAAAGGGAAAATTGATGAGCAGACTTATAAGCCTATTGCCCCATTCCCGAATAGGCTTACAAATCATAAGAATAATGCTCATATGGAGAAGATCAGAGAGATATTTAATCAAGTGCAAATCAATGTCCCTCTCTTGGATGCTATTCAGCAAGTACCATCCTATGCCAAGTTTTTGAAAGAGATGTGTACTAAGAAAAGGAAGGCAAATGTCCCTAAGAAAGTCTTTTTGGCTTCAACCTGAGTGAATTGCTTAATGGTCCAATCCCTGTAAAGTACAAGGATCCAGGGAGCCCTACCATCTCTTGTATCATAGGGCAGACCACAGTCAATAGGGCTTTGCTAGACTTGGGAGCTAGCATCAATCTTCTTCCCTTTTCTGTGTACCAACAGCTTGGGTTAGGCAATCTTCGTCCAACCCAAATGACTATTCAACTGGCTGATCGCTCTGTTAAGATTCCCAAAGGGAAATTACGGATGTATTAATACGGGTGGGGAATTCATCTACCCCGTTGATTTTGTTGTTCTGGAAACACAACCCGTACATAATCACAGAGCGCAAACTCCAGTCATTCTAGGACGTCCCTTTTTAGCCACAGCGAATGCGATCATTAATTGCCGAAATGGATCGATGCGGCTGACGTTCGGAGATATGACGAAGGAGGTGAATGTCTTCCATCTGGGGAAGCAGCCAAGGGATGTGGAGAGTGACTCATTTGATGTCAACTTGATAGAAGGATTGACAAGCGAACACGTGGAGGAGATGGAGTACGAATCTGAAGAGGAATTCGAGTTAGAAGCTGATGATCTAACTCTTGATCAGATTGTTGGAACAAATGCTGAAAGAGTACTAATTCCACTTCTATTCTTCCCTTGCACCATGAGCAACCTGTTATAGATCCTGTCCCTTCTGCCGAGCTTAAGGTTCTTCCTGGTCATCTCAAGTACAAGTATTTGGATGATAAAGAATCCTTTCCGGTTATCATTGCATCCAATCTTACGGAACAACAAGAAGAGGACTTATTGACTGTGCTAAGGGAGAATAAAGAAGCCATTGGCTGGACGATGGCTGATATTAAGGGAATTAGTCCTACGATTGTCCAACATAGAATTCACTTGATGGAAGAGGCCAAGCCTAAAAGAGACCCACAGCGTCGACTTAACCCATAATGCAAGAAGCTGTTAGATCGGAGATTCTGAAACTATTAGACAATGGGATTATCTATCCCATCTCTGATAGTCAATGGGTTAGTCCTGTTCACGCTGTGCCGAAGAAAGCTGGCTTTACTGTTGTGGAGAATGAGAATAAGGAATTAATACAAACACGTCTTCCAACGAAGATTAGAGTTTGTATTGATTATAGGAAATTGAATAGTGCCACACGTAAAGACCACTTCCCACTTCCGTTTATCGATCAGATGCTGGAGAGATTGGCGGGACATGAGTATTATTGTTTCCTGGATGGATATTCAGGATATAATCAGATCCCTATTGCGCCCGAGGACCAAGAAAAAACGACCTTCACCTGTCCCTTCGGAACTTTTGCATACCGTAGGATGCCCTTCGGTCTTTGCAATGCTCCAGCAACGTTTCAACGTTGCATGTTGAGCTTGTTCTCGGACATGGTGGAGAAATTTTTAGAGATTTTTATGGATGATTTCTCTATATATGGGGATACATTTGAGCAGTGCTTGTACCACCTGAAGATGGTTTTACAACGATGCACGGAAAAGAATTTGACACTTAACTGGGAAAAGTGTCACTTCATGGTTAAGCACGGAATTGTATTGGGACACAAGATATCAAGCGTTGGAATCGAGGTAGACAAGTCTAAGGTGGAGGTTATCACCAAGCTCACTGAACCACAATGTTTAAAAGACATTAGATCTTTCTTAGGGCACGCTGGCTTCTATAGGAGGTTCATTCAAGGGTTTAGCAATATTGCGAGACCCTTGACAAATCTCCTAGGAAAAGATGTACCCTATATCTTTGATGAAGAATGTCGAAAGTCATGGAAAGAGCTGAAGGATAGACTTGTCTCTGCGCTGATCATATCTGCACCGGACTGGACCAAGCCCTTTGAAATTATGTGCGATGCCTCTGACTTTGCAATAGGCGCTGTTTTAGGACAGCGTATTGAAAACAGGCAGCACGTGATATACTATGCTAGCAGAACGCTTAACGATGCCCAACTGAATTACACGACCACTGAAAAAGAGTTTTTGGCAGTCGTTTTTGCGTTAGAAAAGTTCCGACAATATTTGCTAGGGTCCAGGACCATCATTTTTACTGACCACTCCGCCCTGAGGTACTTGATGCAAAAGAAGGACGCAAAGGCAAGATTGATTAGATGGATCCTTCTTTTGCAAGAGTTTGACTTGGAGATAAAGGATAAAAAGGGCGTTGAGAACGTGGTTGCGGATCATTTGTCAAGGATCCCAAACGCTCCTCATGAGAAAATACCTATTAATGAAGACTTTCCTGACGAGCACATTCTGGCGATGAGTGGAGAGCCCTGGTATGCTGATATTGTTAACTACCTTGCTACCAGGCAAATTCCTTCCCATTGGTCAGGACAAGAGAAAACACCGTTTTCTGAGACAAATGCGGTTCTTCTTCTGGGATGAACCGTATCTATTCAAGTACTGTCCTGACCAAATTATTCGAAGATGCCTTCCGGAGGATGAACATCAGAGTGTTTTGACATTCTGTCACAAGCTAGCTTGCGGTGGACACTTTGGTCCACGAAAAACTGCGGAAAAAGTGCTCCAGAGTGGATTTTACTGGCCCACTCTCTTTAAGGATGCCTTTACCTTTTGCAAGCTTTGTGATAGATGTCAGATGACGGGTCGGATTACACAAAGGAACATGATGCCCCTCACACCCATCTTGGAAGTCGAAATTTTCGACCTCTGGGGCATTGATTTCATGGGACCCTTTCCTCTGTCCTACGGAAACCAATACATCTTGGTAGCCGTAGATTATGTTTCCAAGTGGGCTGAAGCGATTCCTACACGGACTAATGACAACCAAGTTGTCATTAAATTTTTAAGAGAGTACATCATTTCACGCTTCGGAGCCCCCCGTGCGATATTGAGCGACAATGGGAGTCACTTCTGCAATAGGGCTTTTGAAGCCTTGATGCGGAAATATTCCATTACTCATAAATTGTCCACGGCTTATCATCCTCAGACCAATGGGCAAGTTGAGGTCACAAACAGACAGATAAAACTCATTCTGGAGAAGACCGTAGGACAGAATCGTAAGGATTGGTCCGTCAAACTGACTGATGCCTTATGGGCATACAGGACCGCTTACAAGACTGTCCTTGGTATGTCTCCGTACCGAGTTATATTTGGAAAAGCATGTCACTTGCCCGTTGAGTTAGAACACCGTGCACTATGGGCTTTAAAGCAACTGAATCTTGATTTGGATAAAGCCGGTGTTCTCAGGAAGCTACAATTATCCGAGCTGGAAGAGTTACGAAATGAGGTATACGATAATGCTCGGATCACAAAGCACAGGACCAAGCTGTTTCACGACAAAGCCATTCACAGAAAGATTTTTGCTGTCGGTCAACAGGTTCTGTTATACAATTCTCGACTCCACCTTTTCCCTGGTAAGCTACGTACCAGGTGGTCAGGACCTTTTATTGTGCAGACTGTCTTTTCTCACGGAGCAGTCGAGATTCTTGATCCATCCAATGGCAATAAATTCACTGTAAACGGACAACGCTTAAAGCCATTTTTCACCACAGAGTCATTGTCACACAACGTTCACGAGTTGGGTCTTTCCGACCCAATTTATTTGTGACCTTTCCATTTGTATATTTTCCCATACATTTTTTATGAAAATCATTTGGGGACCTCTTTTGTAAATATTTTTTCTTTTGCATTTTTTGTAAATAAAATTTTTTTTTTTTTTTTTGGATTTTTGTACATGAAAAGAATTTCAAACCCTAGGATTCTCTTTCCTCCCTAGGATTCCTTTCATATTCAAAAGTTTTGACCAAGGGTTGTAATTCAAGATTTGACCTAGGGGTAATTTTGTACATCCCACTTTTTACCTACCCTATTTAAACATCTCCTCCTCATTTCATCCTTCCTCACCCGAGCAAACCCTTTCAGATCTGAGAGCTTCTTCCCAAACCCAACTTCCTCCAAAAATTTGATCCCAAAAATCCTCCACTTTGCCGCGCCCTGCCGCCCGTACGCGGCATTTCTGTCAGATCAGGCGCGCCGAAAAGCTCCACTCCGGCTAACTTCTGCTACTGGTGGTAGATCCTGAGAAAGTTTTCCCGAATCCATCTCTGTGTTGTCTGCACTACTCTGTTGGGTTTCCCCCCACGATCTCCGGGGTGGTTTGCAATTTCTTATCTCCAATCCTTTACTTCATTGTCTACTACAATTATGGCACCAAATCTGTATGTAGAGAGGGACTTTTCTGCACTTTTTAATGACAATGAGGGATATGGCCATATTTTCGTGGATCGAATCCGCGCCTGGAACTGGTACAATTTGGTATTTGATCATCACGAGCACGAAGCCTTTTATTGTCCGGATCTAGTAAACACATTTTACACTTCTATAGATTATGCTTCTGTGAGTCATGATCCATATCAATTTGTCTCTCGTATGCCATTCGGTGACATTTGGGTCACACTTCCACTAATTGAACATATCACTCATGTCCCCTTAATTCAACAAACGTGCGAACCCTTGCCCTTAATTGATTACTTGACCATAATGGGTGCACGCTGTACTGTCCAGGATAGGGGGCTCAAAGCCCAATCTACATTCAGGAACATTCACTGCGTTGGACGTTGGATCCAACGAAATATTCTTGGGCTCGATCACACTTCAACCTTTAACAGGCCTGTGCTTCAGATTATTCATGATCTGATGACACAGCACCACACGGTCTGTTTGAACCGAACCATCTTCCATGCTATTATTGAAAACTCCTCTCGCACTCGGGGTGCTAAGTTTTCTCATGCGGTATTAATTACCCGTCTGTGTCAGAATTTCATGTCTAACGCTATTTTTTCGACATTTGCCCGAGTGACGATTACCACAGAGAGACCCACAAGTGCGTACAATAGCTGCTTACAGGCACTCTGGACACCCAATGTCATGCCTGAGAATATACCTGTGGAGTCCTCTTCCGAGGAAAGTTTAGAGGTGGAAGATGACCCCACTTCTGGAGGCAGGAGCCCCAACGGAACACACAGCCTTCATGTCTACTATTTGGAAAGGCATGAAGAAGATTTTTCGGGGACAAGTTCGGCTCAGGAAGAAAGTGGAGGAGGAATCATCTAGGATATCCTCTCGTTTGGATGGGATCGAGGCTAGGCTGAGGAGGACACAATCTGCTGGACCCAGTACCACTGCGGGTCCAAAGAGGACGAGGGAGTGACTTGTTACCTTTACCTATTTCATGCATTATTTCATCTTGCATACATTGAGGACAATGCATGAGATAGGTATGGGGGGTAGATATACTAACATAGGATTTTTCTTTCTTTTTAGGCTTTTTCTTTTATTTTTAGGATTTTTACTTTCTTTTAAGGTTTTCCTTTTAGATTTTATATTTCTTTTTAGATTTTTCCACTTTATTTTTAGATTTTACTTTTCTTTTAGAAAAAAAATAAAAATAAAAATAAAAAAATATATAAAAAAAAAAAAGAAGAAGAAATTCTTTGATCCATGTTTAAAGAATCTAATTTGAAATTTAGGGATTAAGGAAACTCTTAACTAAGATTTCTAATTATAAGTTGAAAAGAAGAGTTTTGTTAGATTTTTAGGTTAAGTAATAAAGGATTAGAAAAAATTACTTGATTTCAATTCTTTCTTTAGATATGAACATTGAACATATTGAAGGAATAATCAAAGACTTAGTGACTTTATTTGCATATATATATAATAAATAAAAAAAAAAATGTGTGTATGTAAATAAGATAAATAAAAAATAAAAAAAAAAAAAAGAAAAAAAAAAAAAAAAAAAAAAGAAAAAAAAAATCACCGATTAAGCTGGTTGGCCGTGCCTCAGGAAGCATTGCTGGTCACGCCTAAAAGTGAGAATAAATACTTAGCCACTGATTAAGCTGGTTAGTCGTGCCTCAGGAAGCATTACCGATCACGCCTAAAAGTGGTTAAGTCCTTAGATTCCTAAGTGACCTAGTTTACTCGAGTCTTCGAACCCGAGGGATGTATTCTCATCTGGTGCCCTAAGACCGTCTGGTCTGGGAGTCATCGGTAAGAAGCTCGCTACATGGGTAGACTAGGAAACTAAGGATGATAAGGGAATGTAAATAAATAAACATTGTATATACACATATATATAAAAAAAAAAAAATAATATATTATACATATAAGTAAATAAATGAACTTAGTCTGAGAGAGATCCTTCATATTTATAGATGTAAATATCCTAAGATTGATGCAGAATCAGTTTTTTTATCTTTTCCCGAAAATCTTAACCTAAAATGAAAACAATACTCTAATTAGATACTTATAAGAGGAATGAAAAGTTTTGAGTAACCTGAAACCTATAGGTCAAATTAAAATCTTTAAAGCATGGATCAAAAATTTCACTAACCCCTTTTATTTTTCTTTTTGGATTTTGTGGGTGTAATCCGCTGAAAACCCTCAGGAGACAACACTCCTCCTCTAGGGTAACCTAGAGGTTTAACGGCTTGTTGCACGTGCTCAGTGCAATCGTGTCACCTACGAAAGTGGTGTAATAATTAGTTAGGATTTTTCTTTCTTTTTCTTTTATTTTTGCTCGAGGACGAGCAAAAGCTAGGTATGGGGGTGTGATTAGTATCCATATTTGCATTTTATACCACCCTTATACCTTGCATATTATATATTAAATGTGATTTTTAACTCATATTCTCTCTATTTTTGCAGATCTCCACTTTAAAGAGGAAAAGTAATTAACCACCTTAATTAGTGATAATTAAGGGGGTTAATTAAAAATTAGCCCAAGATCAAATCAGATCTCACCAGGATCTGAGCGCCAAGTGGAGAATCTAACCAGCCCACATGGCCAACGACCTAACCACCAGATCCCAACAGAAAATCTGGACTCAACGGCCGCAACCGTGCCGCGCCCATGCCGCGCCGCCGCGGCAATCCAGAGGCCGTTGAGCCTAGGATTTCGTGCCAACGGTCAAGATCTGATAAGATTCCAAATTTGCCTATAAATACCTGGGCAGAGACCTGCGCGAGCTCCAGTGAAGAGAGAGGGAAAATTTTGGATTAGTTGTAATTTTTGTTTTAGGATTCTAGTTCTTCTCTCCTTCCTCCTTGATCTCTAGCTAAATTGAGAGAGAGTTCTTCACTTGAGAGATTGTAATCAAGACTTGTGACAACCTTGAAGCAAAGATTCAATGGAGCTCTCATCTTCTTTTTACTAGAATTGAGTATGCTTTCTCTTCTTATGCTTTTAATTCTTGCATTCAATTTCTAGTTCTAGTTTAATTCTAGTTGAGTTGTTTAGATCTTTGATTTCCATGGAGAATTCTTGCTTTGTTGTTAGTGTAATGGAAGGCTAGTTTCTTGAATGCATGGCTAGCTAATCTCACCTAGCTACTACTAGCTCTAGTTGATTGTATTCTTTAATTCTTGCATGCTTTCAAGTTTCTTGTGAATTCTAATGGAGAATGTTGTATCCTTTGGTGATTGCTTGTAAGATCTCTTGATGAATTGTGTATCTCTTATAAAGAGCATTTGATTGGATCAAAAGGTTGGATTACCATTGGTTATGTCATTTGATTAGCAAGAACAACTCAAGCACTTCAAGCTAACTTTGTAGTTAAGCCTTGAAGTCCTAAAGAGTTTGATTCTTCTCACCTTTGCATTAAATGAGTAACAAGCCTATATTTCCTCATTGCACACCTAGTAAGAGAACCTAGTATTCAAGAAGAGCATTCTAGCCAACTCACTAAAAGGAACACTAAGTCTTCAAGGAAGAATACCACACATTTGAACATGCAAGTCATTCTCAATTGTCTATGATTCTTGATAGGACAAATATTGCAATCAACAAAAGAGGTAGTATGTTAGCAAGGAGGTTGAGTAATGCTAGCCATGCATCTTTCTAATCAAGAGAGTTTACACATTTCATTCTAGTATTCTTTTCTTTTCTTTACTTCATCACACTTCATTCATTGCACTTCTTTTTCACAATGCACCACCACCAATCCACAACTTCTTGTATATTGTTTTCTCTTGTGTGATTAACAAAGAAGAGTATTGTTTCTTGTCTCACTAGTATCGTGAAAGCTTCTACGCTTGCTCTCCTCGTGGTACGACTCGTTTTAGCTACTTGCTATAACGAAAGATTGAAACAAGGTATAATTCTTACATATTCAAAGTAAACAAGATCAAAGGTGAATTCTAAACCCTAAACCATCTCTTAAATACCTGATTCTTGTACAAATACATCATATACCTTGTGAATTCCCAATCAGGAAGCTTATCATGGTGATTCCGGTGCCAAAGCTTAAAGATCATACCTTTGCACTCGGTGGATCGCGTTTGGGAGCAAGTCTACTTGAAGATGGAAGATCGTCAAGAGACTTAGGTATCCTAGTTTAGATTATGAGTTTTTAGATCCATTTGTAAAGTTTAGAATAGTTGATATGCTCAAGTGCACAAACACACACGTTTTTATGTTTTGGATTTGGTTTTCATGAATAGTAGATCAAAACAAGTTTACTTTATTTCTATGTATATTAGATATGTTCTAGATATACATACATGGTTTAAACGTGCTAAACAAACTTATTTTGATATCCCTATTCATGTGTTGAAAAACCAAGTTTGATAAAAATACAAGAGTTTGTTTTTGATAAAGATGAGAAGAAACAAAAATGATTTCATATGCTTGATATTTGAGTAGAAATGATTATCACATGTTTCAATATCAATGCTATATGATAAAACAAGTTTATGGAATTTTCAGAAAAGATAGAAGTTTTTAAAGAATTTTTCTAACATGTTTTATACCAGTTTTGGACCCAGACTGACCTGTCAGGCCAGAACGGTCGACCGAGCGGTCGACCGCACCTAAGGCCGGTCGACCGCGCGATCGACCGACGTGCACAGACTTGTGCACGTCTGGCAGCCAGGGGGCCGGTCGACCGGACGGTCGACCGCTGCAGAGAGCTCTGCTCTCTGTTTGTTTCGGTCGACCGGGCGGTCGACCGAAGGTTCCAACGGGTCAAAATATGACCGTTGGACGGTCGACGGCCGGTCGACCGTTGCCTGTCAGAGCTGCCAGCTCAGCTCTAACGGCTAGTTTTTGTTTTGTGCTATATAAACCCCATCTCTTTGGGATTTTGGCCAAGGTTTTTAAGGAGAAAAATTTCTGTGTTTCTCTAGTTTTTTAAACAAGTTTTTAAAAGAGTTTAAGTGCTAAAAGATTTTAATCTTTATTGTTTTGGGTTTTTGGAAAATCAAAGAAAACTAGGTTTTGGGATTTGATTTGATCTTGCATTTTCTATCTTTTACAAGAGATTTCCCAAGTAGTTTTCTTTGTTGCTTGTTTCCAAAAACACCTAGTTTCCACACTTGAGCTATCACCTATCCTAATCTATTTAGGATTTTGTTATTGTGGAAAAGAAAAGAGAAAAAGAAAAGAGAGATTGAGTTTGTGGTTTTTGGAACCACTTGTTGTACACCCTTATTCTTGTTGTATCCCTCTTCGGTAGAGGTGATCGGGTGATTGGTTTGTATCCCTCAAGTGTGAGGTGATTGAGATTGGTTGTGAGCCTCTTCGGTAGAGGTGTGATAAAGATTTGAAAAGGTATAGTGTGAAGTATAGCACAAGTATTATGTAAAAGAGAAAGGTTTAGAATCAACCTCGGTGCTTGTTTACTCCACAAATGTATGTAAGATGTTCAATATACCCTTTCTTATCTCCGCTATAGCATAGAGCTATACCGAGTCGGATCTCAGGGAGAGCTAGCGATAGAAGCTTTCACGATACTAGTGAGAAGAGGAAACGAGAATTCTTCTATGTTTCAAAAGAATAAAGAATCAAAAGAAAAACAAATAAAAGAATTGGTGGCTATGTTCATGGTGGAAATCGGGAGAAATCAAGATTGAGATGGATTTGAACTAACAACTAAAAAGAAAGTAAAATCAAGAAAACTTTGAATGAAAGAAATCCATGACTAGCTAACCTTAACTACCTTGCTAAACTAACTAAACTCCGTGATAGTGATGCGTGCCTCATGTTGATTCATCGGCATGTATTTGTCTTGCTTGTGGTCTAATTACTTTCCCACTTGGATGATGGGGATTCATTCTTGGACTTGTCTTGTAGCCTCCATAGATGGTCATCGGCCTACAAATGGACTTTCACTAATGGAATCAAAAGAGCTACACTCAAGTGATGCAAATGAAAAAACATACAACATTCACTAATGGAAGTAGTGAAGTTATACATCAAATAGCATATTGGTGCTTCCATCTCCATGTTCCATCAAGGCACTAGTTCGAAGACTAGGCTCCAAGTGAGGCACATATGAATCATATGGAGAATTACAACTAGATCTTGCCAAGAAATGAAAAGAAACCCATCGGAGAAGAGAAGACCATACAAATTGCAAGATGAAGTAAGGCAATCACACATGAGCTAGAAGTTAGCAAGGTAGTAGTTAGCTAGTACATGGAACAAGAAATTAGCTACAACAAGCCATTACAAAAAGAAAACAAAGCATGAATAAATTGCTAGAAATTAACAAAGCAAGTAAAGTGAAAGAAAACAAATTAGAATCAAGCTCAAGTAGAGGATGGAGAATGGATCAATCCTTGTTGCTTCAAGTGTCACTCTTGATTACACAAGCTCTCTCTCTCACAATCACTCTCTTTTACAATGAAATCTAGGGAGGAAGAAGATCATAGAGAGAACTAAAAATCCTAACAAAACCTAACAAAATTACAAAACTATGAACTAATCTCCCTCTCTTCTCTGATCAGTCTTTGCTTGCAGGTCAGAGGTCAGATATTTATAGCCCACAGGTGAAGCTTCGAGATTAGATCAGTTGGCGCAAAATCCGAGGCCGTATCTCCCTGTAACTGCCGCCAGTTCTAGAAGAATCCCAAATTGGCGGCAAAATCTGGGCCGTTGAGCCCAGATTTTCTGGTGAGATCTTCTTGTTAGGTGGTTAGCCACGTGGAATATCTGGATCTTTCTTTGGACGCGCGGATCTTTCTAGATCTGGATTTGAATTTGGCTTCTCTTTAATCTTTGATTAATCACTTAATTATCGCTAATTAAGGTGATTAATTGGCTATCTCTCCTTTAAGTGTGTACCTGCAAATATGTAGAGAAGAGGAGTAAAAATCACATATTTATTTGTAATATGCATGGGAATTATGATGTAAAAAATGCAATATTGGATACTAATCACACCCCCACACTTATTCTTTTGCTCGTCCCGAGCAAAACAAAGAAAAAGAAAATCTAGACTAACAATTTATTTACACCACTTTCGCAGGTGACGCGATTGCACTGAGCATGTGCAACAAGCCGTTAAACCTCTAGGTTACCCTAGAGGAGGAGTGTTGTCTCCTGAGGGTTTTCAGCGGATTACACCCACAAAATCCATAAAGAAAGAAGACAAATGTTAGTATTTTCGAAAACGCATTTTGAATAAGAGACATGTTTACGAACTATTTTTGCGAAAATATAAGTGATCCTAGGTCATAAGTCCACCTATAATCAATCTTTCTTAAACTTAGTATCCATGCAAGATCTTGTTATCAATTAAGGTAAGAATTCAAAATTGGATTGAATATTTTTATCTTTCATAAAACCTAGATAATATGCACACCGTGCACAGTGAAGGTTTCTGATATTTCAACTCCAACCATCAAGCCATTTATTATATTATTTTTTTTCTCTTTTTTTTTTTTTTCTTCTTCCCTTAGTTTTATTAGGCTTTCTAATTCACCCATGTAGCGAGCCTATAACCGATGACTCCCAAACCAGATGGTCTTAGGGCACCAGATGAGGAAACATCCCTCGGGTTTAAGGACTCGAGTGAAAAAGGCCACAAAACTAAAGGGGATTATTCTTAATCACCGTTAGGCGTGAATAATCATGCTTCTTGAGGCACAATTACCCAGCTTAATAAGTGAGATCACTGTTAGGCGTGAGTCATCATGCTTCTTGAGGCATAATTTCCCAGCTTAATAAGTGATCTTTTATTTATATATATTTTTTTTTTTTTTCTTTTTCTCTTTTTTTTTATTTATATGGCATTTTTGGTCATTGTCTCCATCCCAAGAAATGTGTAAGTGTAAAGTGCATATTATCTAAGGCAAAAAATTCAAGATAAGAATATCTCACCAATTTTACTTACTTAGCCTATAATCTCCAACAAGATCTATTACTTCAACTATGTTTAAGATGTCATAATTAAGGCTTTCTTAATCTCTAAGATACATCTTAATTTTCTTAAAAATAGAGCAAAACTTTATCTTCTTATTTCAAAAAGTTTTTATTTTTGTTTATTTTTTTATTTATTTTTTTATTTATATTTTTCTAAAAGAAAAGCAAAATCTAGAAAGAAAATGGAAAATCTAGAAAAAAGATAAAATCTAAAAATAGAAAAAAGATAAAATCTAAAAATAAAAGACCTAAAAAGAAAAATAAAAGTCCTAAAAAATAAAAATCCTATAAAGAAAAGAAAATCCTATGTTAGTAAACCCTCCCCCACACTTATTTCATGCATTGTCCTCAATGCATTATGGTAAATGTATGCATGAAACAGGTAAGAGGTAGGAAAAATTATTTACAAGGAATATACAAATGTAACTCTCACCTGGGTTTTTGGTCGCTTCCCTCTGGCCCGTTTCCCATCGTTCCAATGTGTTCTCTTTCTTGAGCTCCATTGGGAAACGGTCTGAATTATTTTTACCCTAGGTGATTCCAGTTTCAATTTGTTGTTGTTTTCATTCATACTCTTTCCACTACATCGTTCACACACAAAGTCCTTATCACCACTCTCACTCAGAATCTCATCACTTCCAGTGTTTAGAAATTTTAACTCCTCTCCATATAATTCTTCAAAGCTCAAGTCAACATCCGGAAGTGGACAATTAGCTATCTTACCCCGAGTTGACTCATCTAAACATATGATCTCATCGGCAAACAAGTCTTCAAATGATATATCAATTGGAGGTTCAAATACAGTCTCAGTTGGCTCATTGAAAGTGAAAATATCCAAATCAACTTTCCCCGTTTGAAAGGGTACTCGGATAAGAGAATCACAAGATTGTGACTCATCTTTTGGATCTTCACTTTCCTCCTCACAATTGTTATTAATGAAGCTAACCTCAAATGTTTGATCTTTTGTTTTGTGAGGCTGTGTGTGGAAGACATTGTGTTCATGTGTCATGTTACCAAAAGTCAACCTCATTGATCCATTCCGGCAATTAATGATTGCATTTGCAGTAGCCAGGAATGGTCGTCCCAGAATGACAGGAATTTGTGCCCTTTGATTGGAATTTGACACTGGTTTTGTTTCAAGGACAACAAAGTCAACAGGATAAAAGAATTCTCCAACTTTGACAATGACATCTTGAATTACCCCCTTGGGTTTAGTAACAGAGCGATCAGCCAATTGGATGGTCATTTGGGTCGGGAGGAGATCACCTAACCCCAATTGTTGGTACACAGAGAAAGGTAGGAGATTAATGCTGGCCCCCAAATCAAGAAGTGCCCTATTTATTGTAGTCTGTCCTATGATGCATGAAATGGTGGGGCTCCCTGGGTCTTTGTACTTAACAGGAATTGGACCAGTGAGCAACTCATTAATGGATGATGCTAGGAAGACTTTTTTAGGGACTTGGGTCTTCCTCTTCTTGGTGCACATTTCCTTCAAAATTTGGCATATGATGGCACTTGTTGAATGGCATCAAGAAGAGGGACATTGATTTGGACCTTATTGAATGTTTCTTTTATTTTCTCCATGTGAGCATTTGACTTGTTATTTCTCAGCCTATTTGGATATGGAACTATAGGCTTGTATGTATGCTCATCTACCTTTTCTTCACCCTTGGCCTTGGAAGTGGAAGGCTCTGAACTAGAGGATGGTTTGTCAAAAGTTGGTGACATTGGGACATGAGATGTTGGCTTTGGTACTGGATGAGATTGTGGACTAGAAACCTTATTGTCAACTTGTCTACCAGATCTCAGGGTATGAATGGCATGACAGTGACTGGGTCCTGAATTTTCAACTTTGGGATTTAGCAATGGCTGGCTTAAGAACAGTCCTTTTTGATTCTCAGCCAATTGCTTGATCTGGACCTTCATTTCATTCAACTCCTGTTGCTGGTTCTTTGTTAAGGTTTCTATCATTTGTTTCAACTCAGATATTTCAGAATTATTTTGGGGTGGATGTTGAGGATATGGAGATTGGAACTGTGATTGGTAATATGGTGATTGATAAGGATATGACTGTGGTGGACTCTGAGATGGATGAACATACAATGAATTCTGATCGAAACTGGATGGATGAAACTGAGCATTGTATGGATGTGGAAATGGTGGCATATGATGCTCAGTACCAGACTGACTCCATGGAAAATGTGGATGGTTCTGCCATCCTGAATTGTAAGTATTGGAGTATGGGGGTCTGGTAAATGCTGCATTCATGTTCTCCTGAAATGGGGGCTGATATAATGGACACTCCTCAACAACATGGCTAAGGTCTTGACAATTGGTGCAACCTGGTCTAATTAAAGGCAATGGGTTGACCTGGTTGACCACAGAATTCCCTTTTGACTCAAGCAACTCTATCCTCTTCATTAATTGTGTGATCTTGGTTTCTGAAGCTAGAGAGGATTCTTTGGATTGTGTACCAATTCTGGAAGTGGTGGGAGTGGATTTGTCAGGACAAGACTCCCACTGAATGGTTTTCTCAGCTAGGGTTTCAAAGAGATCCCACCCCTGATGTTCATCTTTTTTCAGGAATTCCCTTGGCACAAGGATTCTAAAAGGGTTTTTGTTTGGTAATCTAATCCATCATAGATAATCTGGCATAGACGCCATTTCTCTATGCCGTGATGGGGACATAGGGCTAAGAGGTCTTTGAAACGCTCAAGATATTTCCAGAAAGGTTCATTTGGGTCCTGCTTGAATTGCATTATGTTTTTTCTCATGAGGGCTGTTTTGTGGATAGAATAGAATTTCCTAAGAAAGACCTTAACAAAATCATCCCATGAAGATATGGAACTGACAGGAAGACTATAAAGCCATTTCTTAGCTAAATCCTTAAGTGCAAACGGTATGAACCGTAATCTAACAGCATCCTCAGAAAGTTGGGATATTCTCATCATTTGGCATACCTCTTCAAACTCACGAATAAAGAGATACGCGTCCTCAGACTCAAGACCATGGAAGTGGGGAAGTGTACTAATGAATTGTGGTTTCAGCTCAAAGTTGTTTCCATTAGGCTCGGGGAGAAGAATGCAAGATGGAATGGAGGTGCGAATCGGATAAAATCGATCCTGAAGTGAGACGTTGTTGGTCATGATGTGAAGTGGTTGTGTATGTGCAAGTGTAGATTTAGGATCACAAAACCACTGTCGTATATACAATCACAAACAACGTGCACCGATCACACCAGCGAAAAAGAAAAATAACAAACAAATAAAAGAAAAAATCAATCCAAGCTTCTAGGTTTCTGACCCTAGACGACTCCTAACAATAGATCGTCCACAGGAGGTTCAGTGTAGACACTGACTATAAGCAAATCGGCCAGGGAAGGGTAAAGTCGTTGGGAGGTTTTCCGTCCGAAGACGTTCCTTAATTAAGTAACCAACAACCTTCGGGCTTTCGGCCCTCAACCCCTTTCCTAGACACCGATTTTACAGAAGTCAATTTCCAACACTTTTCCCCCTTAGGATAATCTCCTAAGTGAGTCCGGATGTCCCTAGGGCCAACGTCTATCAAATTTTATTTACAAGCTTAGGATTGTGAGTACGTGGGGAAAATGATTTCCGGGCTAAGGAAAGGGTAATGACCTCCCCCACCTTATGTTATTTACAGGAATTGCCCTTAGAATTAATTGTGCAAGTGTACGATATAGAAACAAACAAGGTTCACTCCAAGTAAGAAAAATCAAACAAAGAGTGAGTCTTAGTCTATATGCAATGAATCACGTACCTTGTCCCACGCGCTCTTCAACAGTAAATTTAAAGTAATTGAAAGACACGTGCCTATAATGCAAGATGTCTAACAATTTTTTTAGCAATTATCAACCAATTTCTTACTGTTGAATTAATTAACAGGAATACAGTGAAGTATACAGGAAATGAAATATATAGGCAGCAGTATCTTGCAGAGCAAAAGCCCCTGCAAAAATTTTGTAAGTAGTGAACTCTAAAGTGCCGCGTTCCCACGGCAATTCTTATGGATCCGCGGCACAATAGAGGGATCCTGGGCTCTGCTTTCTTGAGCAGAGGCCCAGGTCCACTTATATGATTCTGCTGTAGATATTTTCCTGTTTTCTTCTCCTGTCACCTGCAACAGAGAAGAAGAATCGTTTAGTTTCTCACTTTTAAAAATACCGTCGCTCTCCCCGGCAACGGCGCCAAAAATTGATAAGGATTTGAAAAGGTATAGTGTGAAGTATAGCACAAGTATTATGTAAAAGAGAAAGGTTTAGAATCAACCTCGGTGCTTGTTTACTCCACAAATGTATGTAAGATGTTCAATATACCCTTTCTTATCTCCGCTATAGCATAGAGCTATACCGAGTCGGATCTCAGGGAGAGCTAGCGATAGAAGCTTTCACGATACTAGTGAGAAGAGGAAACGAGAATTCTTCTATGTTTCAAAAGAATAAAGAATCAAAAGAAAAACAAATAAAAGAATTGGTGGCTATGTTCATGGTGGAAATCGGGAGAAATCAAGATTGAGATGGATTTGAACTAACAACTAAAAAGAAAGTAAAATCAAGAAAACTTTGAATGAAAGAAATCCATGACTAGCTAACCTTAACTACCTTGCTAAACTAACTAAACTCCGTGATAGTGATGCGTGCCTCATGTTGATTCATCGGCATGTATTTGTCTTGCTTGTGGTCTAATTACTTTCCCACTTGGATGATGGGGATTCATTCTTGGACTTGTCTTGTAGCCTCCATAGATGGTCATCGGCCTACAAATGGACTTTCACTAATGGAATCAAAAGAGCTACACTCAAGTGATGCAAATGAAAAAACATACAACATTCACTAATGGAAGTAGTGAAGTTATACATCAAATAGCATATTGGTGCTTCCATCTCCATGTTCCATCAAGGCACTAGTTCGAAGACTAGGCTCCAAGTGAGGCACACATGAATCATATGGAGAATTACAACTAGATCTTGCCAAGAAATGAAAAGAAACCCATCGGAGAAGAGAAGACCATACAAATTGCAAGATGAAGTAAGGCAATCACACATGAGCTAGAAGTTAGCAAGGTAGTAGTTAGCTAGTACATGGAACAAGAAATTAGCTACAACAAGCCATTACAAAAAGAAAACAAAGCATGAATAAATTGCTAGAAATTAACAAAGCAAGTAAAGTGAAAGAAAACAAACTAGAATCAAGCTCAAGTAGAGGATGGAGAATGGATCAATCCTTGTTGCTTCAAGTGTCACTCTTGATTACACAAGCTCTCTCTCTCACAATCACTCTCTTTTACAATGAAATCTAGGGAGGAAGAAGATCATAGAGAGAACTAAAAATCCTAACAAAACCTAACAAAATTACAAAACTATGAACTAATCTCCCTCTCTTCTCTGATCAGTCTTTGCTTGCAGGTCAGAGGTCAGATTTTATAGCCCACAGGTGAAGCTTCGAGATTAGATCAGTTGGCGCAAAATCCGAGGCCGTATCTCCCTGTAACTGCCGCCAGTTCTAGAAGAATCCCAAAATTGGCGGCAAAATCTGGGCCGTTGAGCCCAGATTTTCTGGTGAGATCTTCTTGTTAGGTGGTTAGCCACGTGGAATATCTGGATCTTTCTTTGGACGCGCGGATCTTTCTAGATCTGGATTTGAATTTGGCTTCTCTTTAATCTTTGATTAATCACTTAATTATCGCTAATTAAGGTGATTAATTGGCTATCTCTCCTTTAAGTGTGTACCTGCAAATATGTAGAGAAGAGGAGTAAAAATCACATATTTATTTGTAATATGCATGGGAATTATGATGTAAAAATGCAATATTGGATACTAATCAAGGTGTTGTTGTTGGTTGTTGTATTGGCTACGGGCCTAACCCCTCGGTTGTGAGGTGGTTTTTTGAGAGAGGAGTTTGGTACTCCTAGAGTTGTAACAAATCCTCTTTGGTAGAGGTTCCCTCGGTGGGAGTTAGTGGATTGGAAATCCTATACGGTGGTGTAGGCGGGGATGTAGAGCAAGGTGCTCGAACCTCGAAACATATCGTTGTGTTTGCGTTTGCTCCACTTGTCTCTTTAACTCTCTCTCACTTTATATTTGTGCATAGCATCATTCTTATTGTCATAGCATATTATATACATTGCTTGTGTTGCCATTGCATAATTCATATTGCTATATCCTTGATTGCTTGGCTTGATTGTGTGTGCACATTGCTTGGATTGCTTGTGTGTGCGTGCATAACTTATACTCATCCAACAAGAGCTTCACATAGCGCCTCAACCCATTTCAAGGGGAATCAAGAGGAGTTAGTCCAGAGCCTCGCAAGGGAAATTTGGCTACACTTGTTGTATTGTATTAGTTTGTGCAATATTTGCATTAGCTTCCGCATTTAGAGCATTAAGTTTTTCATTTAGTCTTAGATTAGCATTTACACCTATTCACCCCCCTCTAGGTGTACTTTCAATTGGTATCAGAGCTAGTGCTCCTGATATTAGGCTTAACATCCTAGGAGTGATCCATTTGCTTGCTAATCTTGTTTGCATTTGCTTGTTTGCACACTCATATAGTTTACCATGGACTTCATGACCCCACCTAGCTTTGACCCTTCCAACATTCTTATTTGGAAGACTAGGATGGCTATCTACCTAAAGACCCTAGGCTTACATGTTTATCTAGCGGCTACCAAGAAATGCTATCTTGGTAATTGCATTCATATAGGGGCCAATGCACAAGCCCTTGAGGCTATTAGAAGCACACTTTCAAAAGAATATCTTATGCATGTTTCTAATATTGATTCCGCCTTTGCAGTGTGGAACAAATTGACAACAACCACCACCTCCGAGCTTCTATTGCCAATTCAACAAGAGGAGGAATCTAGTGGAGAATCCGATTCTCAATGCTTCATGGTCCAAGGGAATGACTCCCTTGAGGTACAATCGGAACCCCACTTAGATAGTGATGATTGTTCTAGTTCTTCAAATGATAATATTGATCCCCATGCCTTAAATGAAGAACTATCTATTGTTTGTGAAAAACTAATAGAAAAATATAAAATTGTGAAAAAGGAATGTTTAGGTCTTAAAATGAGAATAAGTGTTTGCATGCTAGACTTGATGTTGTTATGCAAGAGAAAGAGGAGATTTCTAATGAAAGGGATTCATTAAAATCTCACCTTGAACTTGCACTAAAAGAAAATGAATTTTTGAAAAATAAAATGATTGCCATGCTATTTTGAAGAAAAATGAAAATTTGTCTTCAAAAATTGATTTTGCTTTGAAAGAAAATGTAGATTTGAAAAATAAAATTATTTCCATTTCAAATGAGTTAAATGCATGTTTAAAGAAAAATGAAATTTTACAAAATAAGATTAATGCACAAGTTTGCCATGCTAGTGTAGCTTCACATTCTAGCACACCTATTGCATGCACTTCTTCTTCTAAGATTAATGATGATATTTGTTTGCTTAAGAAGAAGGTTGATTGTTTGGGCTCCACTATGAGCCAATGTGCCATGAACCACTCACGTTTGGAAACTTTGTTTCGGAAGAAACAAGTTCCATCTTTTATGCATGCACACCCTTCACGGCATACACATGCTCCACACGGACACACCCATCACAAGTATGCTCATGTGTACACTTGTACACATTGTGGTCGTAAGGGCCACCTTGCTAAATTTTGTTTTGATAGATTACACACTTCAAATTTAGCAAAGAAATTTGTTTGGGTTAGAGAAGGTACTAACCCCCATGGACCCAAAGAGTATGGGTACCAAAGACCACCCCTCCTATTTTCAATGTAGGTGTGGGCTCTCACATGACGTGAGAGTGATGACACCTTGGAGTGAATGCGTTCCGAGCTTCATGGAAATCAATTGGATGCATCACCTTCAAGGGAAGTTTGGTGGAAAGGACCACCATGTTTTGGAGACAAGGAGAGTTGCCTTCTAGGGTTTGGTAACAATTCCTAACTCCTTATTATTGTTTACATGCTTTCATATTCATTTGTTTTATAGCATGTTTTCATTGTCTATGGATTAGTGTGTAAATGCCATGTTTATTAGATCCTTGACATACATGTATAGTATTTGAGACACACATGCTTATATAAACTCATATTTAGTGTTCTCACCTTTTGTTTAGCTACAATGTACATCATGAATCAAATACATGTGAATTTACATAGTAATCATGTTTTAGTTTTCTCATGATGATTTTTTGTTGTTTTATGCTTTATGTGGTATAAACTAGTTTAGATGTAGATTTTATCAAAGCTTGCATGTATGCATGTACACATAGTGAGAACAAATTGACTTTTATATGTTTGCACTTCATGCTCATTTGTACCCACTATATGCACATGTATAAGCTAGTTTTGATGATTCCTTCATTTATACTTGCTATGCCTATTTTCATGTTTTTACTTCATGTATATGTATTTTGAATTCAAACCTAATAAATATACATGTATACCCATGAGTCTTTTGCCTTCATGCAAATACTTTTAATAGACTCGTTTACGGTTGGGATATGTATGTATATTGTTAAATTTGGATGAATCATACATATACCTAGAAGTTTGATAAAAGAATTTTTGATGAATCTTTGCTTGTTTTATATAGCAAAATAATATTCGTGTTTGTTTTGATACTTCATGTTTTGAATATATGTTTAGATGTTAGTTTTCATTAAGACTAGGATTTATATTTGTACATATGATGGGCTACAAATAAATCTATATATGTTTGGGATTGAAAGCTTGTTTGTTCCCATTAGATGTGCTAGTATAGTCTAGTTTTGATGATTCATACATTTTAAACTTGTATTCCATTTTTGGTATTTGTGTTTATGATTATGAGTTTTCATTTCATGTATATGTGTATTTTGCCAAAGTTGAAGATATACATGTATACCCCTTGAGTCATTTGCCTTTCATGCAAATATCTATTATGGACTCAAAGTGTGTTTAAGGGATATGTATGTATACTTCTTGTGTTGACAAATCATACATATACCTTGAAAAGAATTGGTATCAAATTATTTTAATGAAAAGCTAAATTTTCATACTTTTCATGCTTTTCATGTTTTCTTTGAATTGGTATTTAAACTTCATGTATATGTTTACCTTGTCCAAACTATTAGATATACATGAATATTCTTTTTGAGCCACGTGCCTTCATGCATATATCCTTGTGGACTCGTTTGTATCTTGGATATGTATGTATACTTTGGTTTGTATTATACATACATATGCCTTGAAGATTAAATAATATTAATTTTTAGTTTTCTTGTTTAAAGGAATAATTGAACTTAATTGAACAAATTTTCATGATTGTGATCTCCACACTTGACTTGTACACTCACATTTATTATTTGCTCATGTTTTGTTTTCATGAGACATTTTATGCTTAATTGGATTAGAGTGTTGATTATCATGTGGATTTCATTTTTATGAAAAATGATTTGTATTTATTCCTTGCTTGAAGGATTTCGTACTAGTTAACAAAACTTTTCATTTTAACTAGTTCGTATTCTTCGTTATAATATGAGATATACACTTGACCCTATTCTTTCAATTGGTATCATTGAACACTTTCAATTGATATCAATTTTGATCTTTTGTATACTCATATATGTTTTGTATATGTATGCTTACTCTTTCAAGAATATCAATGTCAATTGTTTTTAATTGGTATCTAATTTTCATACATATATATCTTTATGCTAAGCTTAAAAAAATTTCTAATGTTTGATTTGTTTTCAATTGGTATTTTAACAAGCTTATGCATATGTTTAGTTTGTATTTCATAAAGGGGGAGAAAATTTGATGTTGTCTTTCAATTGGTATTTGACTTCCACTCCCTTGCCTTATGTTAAAATATAGTTTCAAATTGGTATCATATGTTTAAAAGAACACAATTCTCTTAATGATATCAAGATGTTTATGTTAAATGTTTTAAATTGGTATCATAAATTTTGTTTAAGAAAAACATATTTATTTTACATTGCCTATATGTGTATAAATTCATGTTGAGTGTATCTTGTATTGAAGAGCTTGACAACTCTTCCTTATGTGGTACACGTGTGTAGGGGGAGCTTCACATCTCCTTTTATGCATTACATATTTTGTGTTATGTGAATTAGGGCGTGTCTTCCTTTCTTCATGTAACTCATATATGTAGGGGAGTTAACTTAGCGTCTTCCTCTTCATGAATGAATATTGCATATATTATTTTGTGATATATGTTTTATTTCATTTGGTATCAATATGCACCTTATTGTCATATCTTGAATTGGTATCATATATGTTTTGATTACCCCTCTGACAAAAAGGGGGAGTAAGTATAAATATGTTTTGATTACCCCTTTGTTGATGATTGACAAAAAGGGGGAGAAATATTTGTGTTTTGTTTATATGCATGCTTACATTTTTGCATATATGATGTTTATGATGTTTTAATTGGTATCTAGAACATGTTTTTTTTTGAATATGTCATTGGTATCTAGAGCACCATGTTTATATGCATTGTCATTCATTGCATATTTATTGTTTATTTGCTTATGCATGAGTTAAGGGGGAGCTTCTTTGAAGCTTAACTTTAATCCATGCATATATAACTCCATGAGTTTTGTCATCATCAAAAAGGGGGAGATTGTTGGCCCAATGGCCTTCCACTCTAGTTTTGATGATGATCAACTCATGTAGTTATGTTTACTAATATTCTTGTGTTTCTAAGTTTCAGATCATTAACAGGATATTAGCTTGATGATTAGCTTCAACGAAGTGTTTGGAAGCTTATCATGGTGATTCCGGTGCCAAAGCTTAAAGATCATACCTTTGCACTCGGTGGATCGCGTTTGAGAGCAAGTCTACTTGAAGATGGAAGATCGTCAAGAGACTTAGGTATCCTAGTTTAGATTATGAGTTTTTAGATCCATTTGTAAAGTTTAGAATAGTTGATATGCTCAAGTGCACAAACACACACGTTTTTATGTTTTGGATTTGGTTTTCATGAATAGTAGATCAAAACAAGTGATTAGTATCCAATATTGCATATTTTACATCATAACTCCCATGCATATTACAAATAAATATGTGATTTTTACTCCTCTTCTCTACATATTTGCAGGTACACACTTAAAAGGAGAGATAGCCAAATAATCACTTAATTAACACTAATTAAGTGATTAATCAAGATTAAAGATAAAGCCAAATTCAAATCCAGATCTAGAGAAATCCGCGCAACAAACGAAGATTCTAGATATACCACGTGGCTAACAACCTCGTAACAACTTCACACCAGAAAGTTGTTAGCCAACGGACTCCAAAGTGCCGCGCCATGCCGCGCCCCACCGCAAAATCAGGGCCGTTGGATCTCAGATTTTGCACCAACAAACTTGGCTCTCGAAGGTTCTCTCCCATGCTATAAATACTGGACCTTCACCTGCGAGCTGAGACTGATCAGAGAAGAGAGAGAGATTAGTGTAATGCTTTGTATTTTGTTAGTTTTTCTTTAGGATTTTTAGTTCTCTCTATGATCTTCTCTTCCCTAGAATTCAATGTAAAAGAGAGTGATTGTGAGGGAGAGAGCTTGTGTAATCAAGGGTGACACTTGAAGCAACAAGGATTGATCCATCCTCCTTCCTCTACTTGAAGCTTGGTTCTAGTTCTTGTGCTTTCTTTACATGCTTTCTTTATTGCTTTGTTTACTTCTTGCAATTTACTTCAAGCTTTGTTTTAGTTCTTTAATGGCTTGTAGCTAATTTTCCTTCCATGTACTAGTTTACCACTAGTCTTGCCACTTCACTAACTCATGGGTGATTGCTTTTGTTAATCTTGCAAGTTGTATGATCTTCTCTTCTCCGATGGTTAAACCACCATCTTGCAAGTGAGAAAGTAATTAGGTCAACACGCGAGACGAATCCTACGCCAATGGAGTGACAACTTTAGGCAAGCATTCATTATCAGGAGTCTAGTAAGTCTTGGCAAGCTAGCAAGGTAAGCTAGTCATGGATTGCTTTCTTTAAGTTTTCTTTCCTTTTCTTGTGAATAAACCAATCCCAATCTTGATTTCTTTTCCAACGATTTCCACCATGAACATATCCATACATCCTTTTAGTTTCTTTTGCATTTGATTCACTAAGTTTATAAGCAAGAGAAGAATACTCGTTTGTTCACTTCACTACCACACGTAAAGCTTCCATCGCGAGCTCTCCCTGAGAATCGACTCGGTATAGTCCTATACTATAGCGGAGACAAGAAAGGGTACATCAAATACATCTTTATAACACATAATAAGTACACCTCTTCTAAGTTTCAATCAATTTTTGGCGCCGTTGCCGGGGAGAGCAACGGTATTCTTAAAAGTGAGAAACTAAACGATATATCTTCTCTGTTGCAGGTACAGGTTGAAGATACAGGATATATTGCACAGCAGAATCATATAAGTGGACCTGGGCCTCAGCTCTCGAAAGCAGAGACCAGGATCCCTCCAAAGTGCCGCGGATCCACAAGTTTTGCCGTGGAAACGCGGCACAGAGGAGTTCACTACTAACCTGTTTTCTGCAGGGCTTGCTGCTTTGCTAAAAACTGCTGCCTATATACCTGAAATCTTGTATTCTTCACCTGATATTTGTTAATCAACAGTAAAAGATTGGTTGTAATTGTTGATAAAAATTGTTTAGACATCTTGCATTATAGGCACGTGTCTTTCAATTTCTTTCAATTTACTGTTGAAGATCGCGGGGGACAAGGTACGTGAAGCATAGCATATAGACTAGGGCTCACTCGTTGTATGATTTAATTCCGCTTTGAGTGATTCTTGGTTGTTTTACATCGTACACTTGCACGAATCAACGTTAAGGGCAAATCCCATAACAAAGATAAGGTGGGGATTTTATCACCCCTTCCTTAGCCCACAAACCATTTTTCCCCACGCATTCACTATCCTAAGCTTTTAATTAAAATTGCTAGACGTTGGCCCCTAGGGACATCTGGACTCGCTTAGGAGATTTTCCTAAGGGGGAAAAGTGTTGGAAAGTGACTTCTGTAAAATCGGTGTCTAGGAAAGGGGTTGAGGGCCGAAAGCCCGAAGGTTGCTGGTTACTTAATTAAGGAACGTCTTCGGACGGAAAACCTCCCACCAACCTTACCCTTCCCTGGCCGATTTGCTTATAGTCAGTGTCTGCACCGAACCTCCTGTGGACAGTCTATTTAGGAGTCACCTAGGACCAGAAACCCTAGAAGCTTGGATTGATTTTTTTCTTGATTGTTATTTTTCATTTTCCGCTTGTTTGAAAGGTGCACGTTGATTGTGTATTTGTATGCGAGAGTGGTATAGGGAACCAATTTCTGCGAGGCTTGTGAGAGTTTCTACACTGCCACATACACCACCACTCGACACAATCATGACTGCCAACGTGTCGCTGCAGGACAAGTTCTATCCTATCCGCACATCGATTCCTTCTTGTATTCTCCTCCCAGACACTAATGACCATAATTTTGAGTTGAAACCTCAGTTCATAAACACTCTTCCACGATTTCACGGATTAGAATCTGAGGATGCTTACATCTTCATACGAGAGTTTGAAGAAGTATGCCTCATGATGAGGATTTCCCAGTTAAGTGAGGATGCTGTGAGACTTAGATTTGTCCCATTTGCACTAAAGGATATAGCGAAGAAGTGGCTGTACAGTCTTCCTGTCAGCTCAATCTCTTCATGGGATGATTTCGTTAAGGTCTTCCTTAAAAATTCTATCCATCCATAAGACAGCCCTCATGCGCAAAAATATAATGCAATTCAAACAAGAGCCCAATGAGCCATTCTGGAAGTACTTTGAGCGCTTTAAGGATTTAGTAGCCCTGTGTCCCCATCATGGTATAGAGAAGTGGCGCCAATGCCAGATTATATATGATGGGCTGGACTATCAAACTAAGACTCTCCTTGAAACCATGTGTCAAGGAGAATTTCTAAAAAGGATGAAGACCAGGGTTGGGATCTTTTTGAGGCTCTAGCGGAGAAAACTATCCAGTGGGAATCCTGCTCTGAGAAACCCACACCAACAACTTCCAGAACTGGTTTACACTCTATAGGATCCTCTATAGCTGCAGAAGCTAAGATTACCCAGTTAATGAAGAGGATTGAATTGTTAGAATCAAGGGAACATTCTGTTAATCAAGTCACCCATCACGAGTGGCCAGCCCACCACCTGTTGCACCTATGGTCCACCCGGGTTGTACTTTCTGCCATGATCTGAATCATGTGTTGGAAGAGTGTCCAGTATATTACTCTCAAAATTTTCAGGAGAGTACAAATGCCGCGTATACCAGACCTCCATACAATCCTTACTCCAAGACCTACAATCCAGGGTGGCGTAACCATCCTAACTTCTCTTGGAGTCAGTCTGGTAATGAGCAGCCGAGACAACCATTTCCACATCAGCAATACCCTGCTCAGGCACATCCACCTAATTACCATCAAAACCCACCAAATTTCAATTCATATCAGAGTCCACCTAGATTCCAACCATTCCAAAATTCTGTGCCATATCAAGCTAATTTTCCACCCCCATACCAAAATCATCCACCACCCAATCCTTCAGATAAGAAAATCTCTGAGTTGGAGAAGATGATAGAGACTTTGTCCAAAACCCAAGCCGCAATGATGAATAATCAGCAGCAGGACATGAATAAGTTACAAATCCAAATAGGACAGTTGGCTAATTCCTTGACTGAAAGGCAAAAAGGAATGCTGCCTAGCCAACCTGTGCCTAATCCTAGAGCCCATTTTCTCTGCATGAAGTTGAAGACTTGGGACCCAGCCAAAGCCACTGCCAAGCCATTCATATCCTAAGGTCTGGGAAACAAGTAGACAACAAGGTCTCAAATCAGTCTCCAAAATCTTTGTCAAAACCATCAACTTCTGTTCCAATTCAACCTTTGCAAGATATTCCTTCATCAAGCTCACAACCATCCACGTCCAAGTCAAAAGGAAAAGAGAAAGTTGATGAGCAAATTTATAAGCCTGTTGTCCCATTCCCAAACAGGCTTACAAATCATAAGAATAATGCTCATATGGAGAAGATCAGAGAGATATTTAATCAAGTGCAAATCAATGTCCCTCTCTTAGATGCTATTCAGCAAGTCCCATCATACGCTAAGTTTCTGAAAGAGATGTGTACTAAGAAAAGAAAGGCAAATGTCCCTAAGAAAGTCTTTTTGGCTTCCAATCTGAGTGAATTGCTTAATGGTCCAATCCCTGTAAAGTACAAGGATCCAGGGAGCCCTACCATCTCTTGTATCATAGGGCAGACCACAGTAAATAGGGCTTTGCTAGACTTGGGCGCAAGCATCAATCTTCTTCCCTTTTCTGTGTACCAGCAGCTAGGGTTAGGCAACCTTCGTCCAACCCAGATGACTATTCAGCTGGCTGATCGCTCTGTTAAGATTCCCAAGGGGGAAATTACGGATGTTTTAATACGGGTGGGGGAATTCATTTACCCTGTGGACTTTGTTGTTTTGGAAACACAACCCGTACATAATCACAGAGCGCAAACTCCTGTCATTCTAGGACGTCCTTTCTTAGCCACAGCGAATGCGATCATTAACTGCCGAAATGGATCGATGCGGCTGACGTTCGGAGATATGACGAAGGAGGTGAATGTCTTCCATCTGGGGAAGCAGCCAAGGGATGTGGAGAATGACTCTTTTGACGTGAATTTGATAGAAGGATTAACCAGCGAACACGTGGAGGAGATGGAGTACGAATCTGAAGAGGAATTTGAGTTAGAAGCTGACGATCTAACTCTTGATCAGATTGTTGGACCAGATGTTGAAAGGACTACGAATTCTACCCCTATTCTTCCCTTGCACCACGAGCAACCAGTTATAGATCCTGTCCCTTCTGTTGAGCTTAAGGTTCTTCCTGGTCATCTCAAGTACAAGTACTTGGATGAAAAAGAATCCTTTCCTGTTATAATTGCTTCCAATCTCACTGACCAACAAGAAGAGGACCTTCTGACTGTGCTAAGGGAGAATAAAGAAGCCATTGGCTGAACGATGGCTGATATTAAGGGAATTAGTCCTACGATTGTCCAACACAGGATTCACTTAACGGAAGATGCCAAGCCAAAAAGAGACCCACAGCGTCGACTAAACCCTATTATGCAAGAAGCTGTTAAATCTGAGATAATGAAACTATTAGACAATGGGATTATCTATCCCATCTCTGATAGTCAATGGGTTAGTCCTGTTCACGCTGTGCCGAAGAAAGCTGGCTTTACTGTTGTGGAAAACGAGAAAAAAGAATTGATACAAACACGTCTTCCAACGAAGATTCGAGTTTGTATTGATTATAGGAAACTGAACACAGCAACACGTAAAGACCACTTTCCACTTCCGTTCATTGATCAGATGTTGGAGAGATTGGCGGGACATGAATATTATTGTTTTCTGGATGGATATTCAGGATATAATCAGATCCCAATCGCTCCTGAGGACCAAGAAAAGACGACCTTCACCTGTCCCTTCGGAACTTTTGCATACCGTAGGATGCCCTTCGGTCTTTGCAATGCTCCAGCAAACGTTTCAACGTTGCATGTTGAGCCTGTTCTCGGACATGGTGGAGAAATTTTTAGAGATTTTTATGGATGACTTTTCAATCTATGGGGATACTTTCGAGCAGTGCTTGTACCATCTTAAGCTGGTTTTGCAACGATGCATGGAAAAGAATTTGACACTTAATTGGGAAAAGTGTCATTTCATGGTCAAGCACGGAATTGTACTGGGGCACAAGATATCGAGCATAGGAATCGAGGTAGACAAGTCTAAGGTGGAGGTTATCACACAGCTCACTGAACCACAATGTTTAAAGGACATTAGATCTTTCTTAGGGCACGCTGGTTTCTATAGGAGATTCATTCAAGGTTTAGCAACATTGCGAGACCTTTGACAAATCTCTTAGGAAAAGATGTACCCTATATCTTTGACGAAGAATGTCAAAAGTCGTGGAGAGAGCTAAAGGATAGACTTGTTTCTGCACCGATAATATCTGCACCGGACTGGACCAAACCATTTGAAATTATGTGCGATGCCTCTGACTTTGCGATTGGCGCTGTTTTAGGACAGCGTATTGATAGTAGGCAACACGTAATATACTATGCTAGCAGAACGCTAAACGATGCCCAACTGAATTACACGACCACTGAAAAAGAATTTTTGGCAGTCGTTTTTGCGCTGGAGAAGTTCCGCCAGTATTTGCTAGGGTCCAGAACCATCATTTTTACTGACCACTCCGCCCTGAGGTACTTGATGCAAAAGAAGGACGCAAAGGCTAGATTGATTCGATGGATCCTTCTTTTGCAAGAGTTTGACTTGGAAATAAAAGATAAAAAGGGCGTTGAGAACGTGGTTGCGGATCATCTGTCAAGAATCCCGAACGCACCCCATGAGAAAATACCAATTAACGAGGATTTTCCTGACGAGCACATCTTTGTGCTGAGTAGAGAGCCCTGGTATGCTGATATTGTAAATTACCTTGCTACCAGGCAAATTCCTTCCCATTGGTCAGGACAAGAAAAACACCGTTTTCTGAGACAAATGCGGTTTCTTCTTTTGGGATGAGCCGTATTTATTTAATACTGTCCTGACCAAATTATTCGTAGATGCCTTCCGGAGGATGAACACCAGAGTGTTTTGACATTCTGTCATAAGTTAGCTTGCGGTGGACACTTTGGTCCACGGAAAACTGCGGAAAAAGTGCTCCAGAGTGGATTCTACTGGCCCACTCTCTTTAAGGATGCCTTTACTTTTTGCAAGCTTTGTGATAGATGTCAAATGACGGTCGGATTACACAAAGGAACATGATGCCCCTCACACCCATCTTGGAAGTCGAAATTTTCGACCTATGGGGCATTGATTTTATGGGACCCTTTCCTCTGTCCTACGGTAACCAGTACATTTTGGTAGCCGTAGATTATGTTTCTAAGTGGGCTGAAGCGATTCCTACACGGACTAATGACAACCAAGTTGTCATTAAATTTTTAAGAGAGTACATCATTTCACGCTTCGGAGCCCCCCGTGCGATACTGAGCGACAATGGGAGTCACTTCTGCAATAGGGCTTTTGAAGCCTTGATGCGGAAATACTCCATTACTCATAAATGTCCACGGCCTATCATCCTCAGACCAATGGGCAAGTTGAGGTAACAAACAGACAGATAAAACTCATCTTGGAAAAGACCGTAGGACAGAATCGTAAGGATTGGTCCGTCAAACTGACTGATGCTTATGGGCATACAGGACCGCTTACAAGACTGTCCTTGGTATGTCTCCGTACCGAGTTATATTTGGAAAAGCATGCCACTTGCCCGTTGAGTTAGAACACCGTGCACTATGGGCTTTAAAGCAACTGAATCTTGATTTGGATAAAGCCGGTGTTCTCAGGAAGCTGCAGCTATCCGAGCTGGAAGAGTTACGAAACGAAGTATACGATAACGCTCGGATCACAAAGCACAGGACCAAGCTGTTTCACGACAAAGCCATTCACAGGAAGATTTTTGCTGTCGGTCAACAGGTTCTGTTATATAATTCTCGACTCCACCTCTTTCCTGGTAAACTGCGTACCAGGTGGTCAGGACCGTTCATCGTTCAAACTGTCTTTTCCCATGGAGCTATAGAGATTCTTGACCCAACCAATGGCAATATATTCACTGTAAATGGACAACGCTTAAAGCCATTTTTACCACGGAGTCATTGTCACAAGACGTTCACGAATTGGTCTTTCCGACCCAATTTATTTGTGACCTTTCCATTTGTATATTTTCCCATGCATTTTTCATGAAAATCATCTGGGGACTTCTTTTGTAAATATTTCTCTTTTACAATTTTTTTTTGTAAATAAAATAAATTTTTTTTTTTTGGGATTTTTGTACATTTCACATCCCTAGGATTCTCTTTCCTCCCTTGAAATCCTTTCATATTCAAAAATTTTGACCTAGGGTTGTAATTTCTACTTTGACCTAGGGGTAACTTTGTACATCACCTTTTTACTTACCCCTATTTAAAGCTCTCCTCCCACTCATCCTTCCTCACCCGAGCAAACCCTTTCAGATCTGAGAGCTTCTTCCCAAAGCCAACCTCCTCCATTTTCTGATCACCAAACTCCTCTCCTTTGCCGCGCCCTGCCGCCCATCTGCGGCAACTCTGCCACCTCAGGTGTAACGCCCCGATTCCACGGATACGGGGACGTCACTGCGACGTATATACGTAGGTCAGAAAATGCCCCCACGTATATACGCTAAGCATAAAAGTACAACAAGAATCAGAGTACAACTCAAAGCGTGGTATATTCATATGCCAACTATAAAAGTACAAATACAAAGTTATACAAGTTTTGATAACTGTTACACTTTACAAGTGTTTTGTTTTCACAACCAAGTCCAAAAGAACATATACAAGGATATACACAAGATGCTCACGTAAGAGATGGAGACTCGTGAGCCAAAAGGAAGAGTCTGGCACGAGGGAACTAGATCTGATCAGCCTGCTCACTCAGATACGCTTGGTCCTCTGTGGATGGCTCCACTTCGTTCCAAGCCTCAGAATCTGAATATGCAAATCCAAGGAATCAAGACATATAACGATAACAAACTATAGCCAAGTGGCTAAGGGACATGAATAAGAAAAGATGAAACAGTTATAAGGAATATCAACTAATAAGTATGAAAAGCATGAAGAGATAAGATCATAATACAATAATCTACAATTAACGTCTTATTATTATTACTTGTCTTACTGTGATATCTAGCTATGTGACCCAGCGTCCCAGAACACATAGATCCATATCCTAGTAAAGCAAGGTTGTTATTAGAAACAGCGGTTGTATCGACGAACTATGTTTACAGTGGGTCCCGTGCTTGCCCGGGACAACGGCCAAGGGTGTTCCGTTGCATGGTGACGGAACCAGCCGCTAGGCCTTTCAGGAGGGACTTATGTATGCCCTTTGTCATGACAGTACTCAGGAAAAGGGAGCCAGCACTCCCCTCGGTCCCCTGGAGGCCCTCAGGTCAGACCGGAAATATAATTGTACAATATACCTAAAGCCACTGTAAACACGAACACATACCGATATCCGCATATTTCCCCCGACCCATGTGTAAGTTGGTCTATTTTATACAAAGGTCAATGCATCATGCTTGATGTAAGTGATGGCATGATAAGTTGGTGATATTCGCTACTTTAACAATTTATGGAATAAAGATATGTAATAGCAAGTTATGGAGTAACATGAAGTAAGATCCATCAAGTAGCATGTCATGTAATATCAGTAATGAAGCATAAACATGAACAATGTATCACATGTGTATAGAGGTTAAAGTCCAAAATCAGAAAAGGAAACAACTAAGTTAAATAGTCAGAATTAGTCGACTAGGTGCAAGGGTTAGTCGACTAATAGAAGTCTTAAGTCGACTACTAGTCTGCAGGAGTCGACTAATAATGGTTTCCAGAGAGTTGGAATTCTATTTCAAGAATAGTTAGTCGACTAGGGTTAGAAGGGTAGTCGACTAGTGGTGAACTATAAGTCGATTAACGGATACGCAAGTCGACTAAATCGGTGATATAGAAAGTTTGGGTTTATTTCAGGGACATGTTAGTCGACTAAGGTACTATGTGTAGTCGACTAGAGGTCTCAAGTCGACTAATAATTGGGATAAGTCGACTAGAGCCGAGAGTTGGTGTTTTTGGTTCTGGAATAGGTTAGTCGACTAGGTTAAAAATGTAGTCGACTAGGGGGGTCTAGTCGACTGGTGATATGGCTTAGTCGACTAAAACTGTGAAATTAGAAAGACTACGTTTCAACTAAGGTGGGTTAGTCGACTAGGCCCTAGGTTAAGTCGACTAATCGTGAAGAAAACAGAAAACAGAACAGAAATTCTGATGGTTGTTTGTTGGCCTAAAAATGGGATTTTTATGACAAAGTGTACATGAATGATCATCATATGTACACAAAGAAGTAATCTAGTCTTGGTGAGTAAAAATACTCACTTTGAACGGCTATGTGAAAGTTCTACGAGTTCCGAATGATTGTTGACGACAATATCACCAACTAGGTCTTTGGCGATACTTCCGATGAAGAGAGATGCGATCCAAATCCAAGGTTGAAGTTACTTGAGATGGAGATGAAGACTTAGAGGTGGTTTTGAAATTAGGGTTTGAGATGGAGGAGAAATGTTGAAGGCTATTTCTTGGTGAAGTGAAAAAAAAGAAAAGAATTGTAAAGGAAAGTTTATATAGGATTTGATTTTTGTAAAGGAGGTGTAAATAAATAAATTGAGAGGGGTTTTGTGCAAATAGGGGGGGATGGGGGTGTCTCCCTTGGCCAATGGTGGCCGGCCATGGAAGAGAGAGGGAATGAAGGGCATTAATGGGGAAGGGTGTGGAGTTTTTAGATATTTTGGAGGAGAAGATATTTGGGAAGTTGGTGGAAGGAAAGAAGGAAAGAAAAAGGAAAAAAGAAAAAGGAAAAGAATTTGTAAAAGGAAAGAATTTTGAAAAATGAGAATATTGAAAACACTGATTCCCGGGTTTAAATCGAGAATGCGGAAAACATTTCGGAAAATACCGAAATCGTCCGAAATTCAAGTATCTCGGAACGACTTGCAAATTTTACCAAAAATCAATAATAATATATGAAGACGTATAATGAAATCCGTTTGAAGAAATACTTTATAGTTTTAAAACTAAAAATCCCGAATCAGTTAACTACCGACTCCGTTGGAATTTTCATAAATTTATAAAATTCTCAGAAAAAGTATTTAGATAAGAAATGTCATTCTAAGAAATAATGTCTAAAAGATTTTCTTGAAATTCCTAACTGTTTGTAAGATAAAAATTCGGGAATCGATCAGCGACACTGGTCGACACCGGTTTTGAAGAAATTCATTTTAATTTTAGAAATTCCAGAAATTCACCAAAAATCTAATATATTAGAAAATGATATTTGAAATTGAAATTGGTCAAATACGGGAAGTAAATCGAAAATACGATCGAAAAGCTGAATACGCAACTTAGTACGTATTACGGAAACGGGGTATTACAATCTACCCACCTTACAAAAATTTCGTCCTCGAAATTTCATAAGGTGAAGGGTAACAGGAATGGTAACAGATAGATAAGGCTAGGAAAAGATAACAATAGAAAAGAGTAAAAGGAAAGAGTCTTACCAATCAAGATGAGAAGAGTTGAGGATAACGCTCTCGGATGACGTCCTCTCGTTCCCATGTGGCCTCTCCTGGCGCATGGCGGTTCCAAGACACCAACACTAAAGGTATGGCTTTGTTCTTCAGTGTCTTCACACTTCTATCCAATATGGCCATCGGCTGCTCCTGATATGATAAGTCCGGTTGCAGTTCCAGCTCGGAGTGATCCAAAATATGGCTATCATCCTTTACATACCTCCTCAACTGAGATACGTGGAAAACATTATGAACACCGTCCAACGATGGCGGCAAAGCCAATCGATAAGACACATCTCCCACTCGATCCAATATCTCGAATGGGCCGATATATCTCGGACTCAGCTTTCCACGAATACCGAATCGGATCACACCTTTGGTAGGTGATATCCTCAAGAACACATGATCTCCTGCCTGGAACTCCAATGGCCTTCTCTGTGAATCTGCCCAACTCTTCTGCCGACTCTGAGCTGCCTTGAGATGATCCCTGATGACTCTGACCTTCTCTGTAGTCTGAATCAGCATCTCTGGCCCCAATAGACTCCTCTCACCGACTTCATCCCAACAAATCGGTGACCTGCACTTCCTCCCATACAGTGCCTCAAAAGGTGCCATCTTGATACTTGCCTGATAGCTGTTGTTATAAGAAAACTCAGCCAAGTGAAGATGGTCTTCCCATGAACCCCTGAACTCAATCATGCAGGCTCTAAGCATATCTTTATGGATCTGGATGGTCCTCTCAGATTGTCCGTCTGTCTGAGGATGATATGCTGTACTGAATTTCAGACGAGTTCCCAGACTTTCTTGGAGACTCTCCCAAAAATGAGATCTGAATCTGGTATCTCTATCTGAAACAATACTGACTGGAACTCCATGCAGACGAACTATCTCCTTCACATACTTATCTGCCAGAACCTCTGTAGTCTGACCCACCCTGAATGGTATGAAATGAGCTGACTTGGTGAGACGATCAATGATAACCCACACAGCATTATTACCTTTGGGACTACGAGGTAATGCCGTGACAAAGTCCATAGTGATGTGCTCCCACTTCCATTCAGGTATTGGCAAAGGATGAAGAAGTCCAGCTGATCTCTGATGCTCAATCTTTATCTGCTGGCACACCAAGCACTTAGCTACAAACTGAGCTATCTCTCTCTTCATGGCATTCCACCAAAATTGCTTCTTCAAGTCCTGGTACATCTTGTTTCCCCCTGGATGTATAGAATATGCTGAACTGTGTGCCTCTACCAAAATCTTCTGTCTAACTTCTCCCTGGGGAACACAAAGCCTGCTACCAAAGTACAAGGCTCCATCTGGACGAATACAGATATCGGTCCTCAATCCAGCCTCTACCTGAGCTCGGAATGTCTGCAATCTGGGATCCTCTTTCTGAGCTTCCTTGATCTCATCTATCAATGATGACTGAATCTGTAAAGTCATAAGCTGTCCTGCCTTCTCAGCTCCTCGAATCACCATCAAGTCCAATCTGATAAAGTCCTGAATCAACTCCTTCTGCTGAGTAAGTTGGACAAGCACTCTGTTCTCTGGCATCCTACTCAGTGCATCAGGAACTGTATTGACCTTGCCTGGATGATATTGCAAGTCAATATCATAGTCTGCCATAAGCTCCAGCCACCGCCTCTGCCTCATGTTCAACTCCTTCTGCGAGAAGATATACTTGAGGCTCTTATGATCTGTATAAATCAACACCTTATCTCCCAGAAGATAGTGCCTCCAAATCTTCAAGGCAAAGATCACCGCTGCTAGCTCCAAGTCATGAGTTGGGTAGTTCCACTCATGAGTCTTCAGTTGCCTAGATGCATATGCTATAACATGATCATGTTGCATAAGTACGCATCCCAGGCCTTTACCTGAAGCATCACTAAAGATAACCATCCCTCCTCTCCCTGAGGGAGTCCTCAAGATTGGAGCTGAAATAAGCCTCTGCTTCAACTGCTCAAATGCTGCAGTACACTCTTCAGTCCATATGTACTTTACCCCTTTCCGGGTGAGCTGGGTTAACGGAGCTGCAATTCTAGAGAAATCCTGGACAAAGCGTCTGTAATATCCCGCTAGTCCAAGAAAACTCTTAATTTCAGTCACCGTCCTCGGAACTGGCCAATCCTTCACTGCCTGGACTTTGCTAGGGTCAACTGAAATCCCTCCTGCTGAAACCATGTGTCCAAGGAAGGCTATGCTGTCCAACCAGAACTCACATTTGCTTCTCTTGGCATGAAGCTGCTCCTGCTGAAGAGTCTGCAACACAATCCTCAAGTGTTCTGCATGCTCCTTGCTGTTCTTTGAATAGATCAGAATGTCGTCTATGAAAACAACTACGAACTGATCTAAGTAGGCGAGAACACTCGGTTCATCAAGTCCATGAAAACTGCAGGGGCATTGGTAACTCCAAAAGGCATTACTAGAAACTCATAGTGGCCATAACGGGTCCTGAATGCCGTCTTCGGAATATCCTCCTTCTTTACCCTCAGCTGATGGTAACCCGACTGTAAATCCAATTTAGAGAATACACGGGCTCCATGAAGCTGATCAAATAGATCATCGATCCTGGGTAAGGGATACTTGTTCTTGATGGTGACCTTGTTCAATTCCCTGTAATCAATACAAAGTCTCTTACTACCATCCTTCTTGTTGGCCAACAGTACTGGAGCCCCCCATGGTGAAGTACTCGGCCGAATCAATCCCTTGTCTGAGTATTCCTGCAGCTGCTTCTTCAGAATCTCTAACTCCGTCGGTGCCATCCTATACGGAGCCTTGGATATAGGAGCTGCTCCTGGACTGTGTCGATGGAGAACTCTATCATCCTTTCCGGTGGTAGTCCTGATATCTCAGCGAACACCTCCGGGAATTCATCCCACACCGGTACCTTCTGCTTCTGAACCTCCGAAGTAGTCATCTGGGTCTTTCCCTTGGTGTTCTTCACTTCTCCACTGAACTGGAACTCCGGTTGAAGTGGGATTCTAAAATTGATCTTCTTCTCCCTACAGTCAATTACTGCATAGTACTGACTGAGCCAGGTCATGCCTAAGATTACGTCGTACCCTTTGGTGTCTAGTACAAGCATATCTACGGCAAAAGTCCTATCACATAATTCTACTGGACAATCAGTACAAACTCGGGAAGATATAACTACCCCATTCCCTGTACTTATCTCCCATTTGTGGTCTAAAGCCTTAACAGGTACAGAATATAAAGCCACAAATGTTCGGAGAGATAATAGTGGGATGCACCAGAATCGAATAAAGCGAGAACAGGCTTTGAATAAACTCTGATGTTACCTGTAATCACTTCCTCTGAAGTCTCAGCCTCTTCTGCTGTCAGGTTGTAAGCCTGACCTCTACCACGCCCTGCTGCAGTCCTGGCTCCTCTCTGCACTGGACGAACAATCTGCTGTGGGGAAGGGGAAGAGCTCTCCTCATCACTGGTCCCTGGTTCCTCTGCCCAAGTGGCCCTGGTAGCACTCTCTGTCCATTGGGTCCTGGAAGTACTGGCAAAGTCTGGTTGGCTATGCCCAATCTCCTGTGTGGACAAGCTTCTATAGAATGATCTCTTGATCCACACACCAAACACCATCCATTTGCCCTCCGGCAGTTCTGCCGAGAATGTCCTGGTTTCTGGCAAAAGTTGCAGATAGGACCTGGCTGAGCCATTTGGTAAGGAACTGCTCTGAATGGTTGCCTGGCCTGGACTTTCGCTGCTCTGAATGGTCCTCCTCTCCCCATTGGTACAAACGGCCTCTTCATGGCCTGGTTCTCTTGCTTCTTCTGTAACCCACGCTCCACCTCTCGAGCGATGGTAAGAACCTCCGAGTAAGTCTTCAACTGCTGGGGCATTAGGAATACTTGTATATCCATCTGCAGGCCCTGCTGAAATCTGCTTGCCCGCTTCTCTTCATCTGTCACCATGTACGGGGCAAAACGACTCAGTCTAAGAAACTCCGCGGCATACTCTCGTCCACGGACTTGTTCCACTGCTGGAGTCTGATGAATTGCTCCTCCATATCTTTCTGAGCAGTAGCAGGGAAGAATCGGCTGTAAAAACTCTTGGAGAAGGCATCCCAAGTGACGGGCTTCTCCAGTCTAGCCCTCCTCTGCGAGCCACCAAGTTCGAGCTATGTCTTTCAGCTGAATCTTGGCGACCTCAACTTGGTTTTCCTTTGAATACGGGCGGCGCTCAGCAGATCTGTAGTGTCCGTCAACCATTGCTCAGCCTCCAATGGTTTCTCGCTCCCCGTGAATATAGCAGGCTGCAGTCTTCTGAAGTCCGAGACATTTCCCGGCCTCTGCTCCTTAGGAGCTGCTAACTCCTGCCTGAGGAGCTCGGTCTGCTGCTGCTGGTTTTCCATCATGGTCTGAATGACCTTTAGGATGTCAGCATTCTCTCCTCCTACGGGTCCATTCGGTACTTGCCCGATATTGTTACGACCCGATCGTCTCTCCATTCCGAATGATAACTGGAATTGGAAACAATGGAAAGTTTAGGATACGAAGGAATGAATCAAGGACGGAATCAAGAAGGACTAATAACTTTGTACATTGTAGTTGGCATTAGCAAATTACAGTAATTTGCTACTTGATTGTACTTTAGGTGTGAGAGCCTGGGCTCTGATACCAACCTGTAACGCCCCGATTCCACGGATACGGGGACGTCACTGCGCGACGTATATACGTAGGTCAGAAAATGCCCCCACGTATATACGCTAAGCATAAAAGTACAACAAGAATCAGAGTACAACTCAAAGCGTGGTATATTCATATGCCAACTATAAAGTACAAATACAAAGTTATACAAGTTTTGATAACTGTTACACTTTACAAGTGTTTTGTTTTCACAACCAAGTCCAAAAGAACATATACAAGGATATACACAAGATGCTCACGTAAGAGATGGAGACTCGTGAGCCAAAAGGAAGAGTCTGGCACGAGGGAACTAGATCTGATCAGCCTGCTCACTCAGATACGCTTGTCCTCTGTGGATGGCTCCACTTCGTTCCAAGCCTCAGAATCTGAATATGCAAATCCAAGGAATCAAGACATATAACGATAACAAACTATAGCCAAGTGGCTAAGGGACATGAATAAGAAAAGATGAAACAGTTTATAAGGAATATCAACTAATAGTATGAAAAGCATGAAGAGATAAGATCATAATACAATAATCTACAATTAACGTCTTATTATTATTACTTGTCTTACTGTGATATCTAGCTATGTGACCCAGCGTCCCAGAACACATAGATCCATATCCTAGTAAAGCAAGGTTGTTATTAGAAACAGCGGTTGTATCGACGAACTATGTTTACAGTGGGTCCCGTGCTTGCCCGGACAACGGCCAAGGGTGTTCCGTTGCATGGTGACGGAACCAGCCGCTAGGCCTTTCAGGAGGGACTTATGTATGCCCTTTGTCATGACAGTACTCAGGAAAGGGAGCCAGCACTCCCCTCGGTCCCCTGGAGGCCTCAGGTCAGACCGGAAATATAATTGTACAATATACCTAAAGCCACTGTAAACACGAACACATACCGATATCCGCATATTTCCCCGACCCATGTGTAAGTTGGTCTATTTTATACAAGGTCAATGCATCATGCTTGATGTAAGTGATGGCATGATAAGTTGGTGATATTCGCTACTTTACAATTTATGGAATAAAGATATGTAATAGCAAGTTATGGAGTAACATGAAGTAAGATCCATCAAGTAGCATGTCATGTAATATCAGTAATGAAGCATAAACATGAACATGTATCACATGTGTATAGAGGTTAAAGTCCAAAATCAGAAAAGGAAACAACTAAGTTAAATAGTCAGAATTAGTCGACTAGGTGCAAGGGTTAGTCGACTAATAGAAGTCTTAAGTCGACTACTAGTCTGCAGGAGTCGACTAATAATGGTTTCCAGAGAGTTGGAATTCTATTTCAAGAATAGTAGTCGACTAGGGTTAGAAGGGTAGTCGACTAGTGGTGAACTATAAGTCGATTAACGGATACGCAAGTCGACTAAATCGGTGATATAGAAAGTTGGGGTTTATTTCAGGGACATGTTAGTCGACTAAGGTACTATGTGTAGTCGACTAGAGGTCTCAAGTCGACTAATAATGGGATAAGTCGACTAGAGCCGAGAGTTGGTGTTTTTGGTTCTGGAATAGGTTAGTCGACTAGGTTAAAAATGTAGTCGACTAGGGGGGTCTAGTCGACTGGTGATATGGCTTAGTCGACTAAAA
This sequence comes from Agave tequilana, assembly GCA_038442645.1. Classification (NCBI taxonomy): domain Eukaryota; kingdom Viridiplantae; phylum Streptophyta; class Magnoliopsida; order Asparagales; family Asparagaceae; genus Agave; species Agave tequilana. The sequence goes on along the minus strand of JAVJIF010020032.1, from coordinate 8,563 downwards.
CTGTGAAATTAGAAAGACTACGTTTCAACTAAGGTGGGTTAGTCGACTAGGCCCTAGGTTAAGTCGACTAATCGTGAAGAAAACAGAAAACAGAACAGAAATTCTGATGGTTGTTTGTTGGCCTAAAAATGGGATTTTTATGACACAAGTGTACATGAATGATCATCATATGTACACAAAGAAGTAATCTAGTCTTGGTGAGTAAAAATAAAATACTCACTTTGAACGGCTATGTGAAAGTTCTACGAGTTCCGAATGATTGTTGACGACAATATCACCAACTAGGTCTTTGGCGATACTTCCGATGAAGAGAGATGCGATCCAAATCCAAGGTTGAAGTTACTTGAGATGGAGATGAAGACTTAGAGGTGGTTTTGAAATTAGGGTTTGAGATGGAGGAGAAATGTTGAAGGCTATTTCTTGGTGAAGTGAAAAAAAAGAAAAGAATTGTAAAGGAAAGTTTATATAGGATTTGATTTTTGTAAAGGAGGTGTAAATAAATAAATTGAGAGGGGTTTTGTGCAAATAGGGGGGGATGGGGGTGTCTCCCTTGGCCAATGGTGGCCGGCCATGGAAGAGAGAGGGAATGAAGGGCATTAATGGGGAAGGGTGTGGAGTTTTTTAGATATTTTGGAGGAGAAGATATTTTGGGAAGTTGGTGGAAGGAAAGAAGAAAGAAAAAGAAAAAAGAAAAGGAAAAGAATTTGTAAAAGGAAAGAATTTTGAAAAATGAGAATATTGAAAACACTGATTCCCGGGTTTAAATCGAGAATGCGGAAAACATTTCGGAAAATACCGAAATCGTCCGAATTCAAGTATCTCGGAACGACTCGTAAATTTTACCAAAAATCAATAATAATATATGAAGACGTATAATGAAATCCGTTTGAAGAAATACTTTATAGTTTTAAAACTAAAAATCCCGGAATCAGTTAACTACCGACTCCGTTGGATTTTCATAAATTTATAAAATTCTCAGAAAAAGTATTTAGATAAGAAATGTCATTCTAAGAAATAATGTCTAAAAGATTTTCTGAAATTCTAACTGTTTGTAAGATAAAAATTCGGGAATCGATCAGCGACACTGGTCGACACCGGTTTTGAAGAAATTCATTTTAATTTTAGAAATTCCAGAAATTCACCAAAATCTAATATATTAGAAAATGATATTTGAAATTGAAATTGGTCAAATACGGGAAGTAAATCGAAAAATACGATCGAAAAGCTGAATACGCAACTTAGTACGTATTACGGAAACGGGGTATTACATTAGGCGCGCCGAAAACTCCACTCCGACTATTTCCTTTTGCTGGAGACAGATTCAGAAAATTTCTTCCTGAGGCCATTTCTGTGCTTTCTGTGCTACTGATTTGGTTTCCCCCCAAGATCTCCGGGGGTGGTTTGCAATTTTCTTATCTCAAATCCTTTATTTCATTGTCTTGTACAATTATGGCACCAAGTCTATATGTGGAGAGATTTTTGCTGCACTTTTTAATGAAGGTGGGGGATATGGGCATATTTTTATGGATCGAATCCGCGCATGGAATTGGTACACTTGGTGTTTGATCATAACGAGCATGAAGCCTTTTATTGCCCGGATCTAGTGAACGCATTTTACAATTCTATAGATTATGCTTCTGTAAGTCATGACCCATACCAATTTGTCTCGCATATGCCATTCGGTGACATCTGGGTCACACTTCCACTACTAGACATATCACTCATGCCCCCATTATTTCACAACTTAGCGACCCCTTGCCCTTAATTGATTATTTAACTATCATGGGTGTACGCTGCACTACCCAGGATCGTGGGCTCAAAGCCCAATCTACATTTAGAAACATTCATTGCGTTGGACGTTGGATCCAACGGAACATTCTGGGGCTAGATCATACCACGACTTTCAACAGACCTGTGCTTCAAATTATTCATGACCTGATGACACAGCACCACACGGTCTGTTTAAATCGAACCATCTTCCGGTCCATTATCGAAAATTCCTCTCGCACTCGGGGTCCAAATTTTCTCATGCTGTATTAATTACACGTCTGTGTCAGCTTTCATGTCAGACGCTATTTTTTCGACATTTGCCCGAGTGACATTATGCTAGAGAGACCCACAAGCGCCTACAATAGTTGCTTGCAGGCACTCTGGACACCCAGTGTCATGCCTGAGAATGTACTTGTGGAGTCTTCTTCAGAGGAAGTCTAGAGGTGGAAGATGAGCCCCAATTCTGGAGACAAGAACCCCCAACTGAACCAAAGCCTTCATGTCTACTCTCTGGAAAGGCATGAAGAAGATATTTCGGGGACAGTCAGGCTCAGGAAGAAAGTAGAGGAGCAATCTTCTAGACTAGATAGGATGGGATGGAGGCGACTTTGAGGAGGACACAATCAGCTGGACCCAGTACCACTGCGGGTCCAAAAAGGACGAGGGAGTGACTTTTCACCTTTACCTATTTCATGCATCATTTTATCTCACATACATTGAGGACAATGCATGAGATAGGTATGGGGGGTAGATATACTAACATAGGATTTTTCACTTTCTTTTTAGGCCTTTTTATTTTTTAGGATTTTTCTTTTATTTTTAGATTTTATCTTTTTTCTAGATTATTTTTCACTTTCTTTTTAGATTTTACTTTTCTTTTAAAAAAAAAAAAAAAAAAATTCTTTGATCCATGTTTAAAGAATCTAAATTGAAATTTAGGGATTAAGGAAGCCCTTAACTAAGATTTCCAATTATAAGTTGAAAAGAGGAATTTTGTTGGATTTTTAGGTTAAGTAATAAAGGATTAGAAAATTACTAGATTTTAATTCTTTCTTTGGATATATATATTAAACATATTGAGGGATTAATCAAAGACTTTGTGACTTTATTCACATATATATATAATAAAAAAAATGAATGTGTGTATATAAATTAAAAAAAAAAAAAAAAAAAAAACCACTGATTAAGCTGGTAGGCCGTGCCTCAAGAAGCATTGCCAATCACGCCTAAACGTGGTCAAAAAGAAAAAAATTAGCCCTGATTAAGCTGGTAGGCCGTGCCTCAAGAAGCATTGCCAGTCACGCCTAAAAGTGGTCAAAAAAAAAAAAAAAAATAATACTTAGCCACTGATTAAGCTGGTTAGTCGTGCCTCAAGAAGCATTACCGGTCACGCCTAAAGGTGGTTAAGTCCTTAAATTCCTAAGTGACCTAGTTTACTCGAGTCATCGAACCTTAAGGATGTTTCCTCATCTGGTGCCCTAACCATCTGGTTTGGGAGTCATCGGTAAGATGCTCGCTACATGGGTAGACTAGGATACCTAAGGATGATAAGGAAATGTAAATAAATAAAGATTGTATATACATATATATAAAAAAATTTTTGTTATGTATATAAGTAAAAAAATGAACTTAGTCTGAAAAAGATCCTTCATATTTATAGATATATATATCTTAGGATTGATGCAAAATCCGGTTTTTGATCTTCTCCTCAAATCTTAACCTAAGCTGAAAACAAAAGTCTAAATAGATACTTAAAGAAGAATGAAGAGTTTTGAGTACCTGAAACCTATAGGTCAATTTTAGAATCTTTAAAGCATGGATCAAAAATTTCACTAACCCCTTTTATTTTTCTTTTTTGGATTTTGTGGGTGTAATCCGCTGAAAACCCTCAGGAGACAACACTCCTCCTCTAGGGTAACCTAGAGGTTTAACGGCTTGTTGCACGTGCTCAGTGCAATCGTGTCACCTACGAAAGTGGTGTAATAATTAGTTAGGATTTTTCTTTCTTTTTCTTTTATTTTTGCTCGAGGACGAGCAAAAGCTAGGTATGGGGGTGTGATTGTTACATGTATTTGCATTTTAGACCACCTTTATACCTTGCATATTGTATATTAAATGTGATTTTACTCATATTTTCTCTGATTTTGCAGATCTACACTTTAAAGAGGAAAAGTAATTAACCACCTTAATTAGTGATAATTAAGGGGTTAATTAAAAAATAGCCAAAAGATCAAATCAGATCTCACCAAAGATCCGCGCGCAAACTGCAGATCCAAGTGGTCCACGTGGCCAACGACCTAACCACCAGATCTCACCAGAAATCGGATCTCAACGGCCAAAATCCCGCGGCAATCCCGCGGCAGGGCGCGGCAATCCTAGGGCCGTTGAGCCTCGGATTTCGTGCCAACAGTTAAGATTCTGGGGGATTCTCAAAGTTGCCTATAAATACCTGGCCAGAGATCTGCGCGAGCAAGAAGGAAGAGAGAGGGAAAATTTTGGAAGTGTTGTAATTTTGTTCTAGGATTTTAGTTCTCTTCTCCTTCCTCCTTGAGTTTGTAGCCAAATTGAGAGAGAGTTTTTCACTTTGAGAGTTTGTAATCAGACTTGTGACAACCTTGAAGCAAAGATTTCATCAATGGAGCTCTCTTCTTCTATTTGCTAAACTTGAGTATGCTTTCTCTTCTTGTGCTTTAATTTCTTGTATTCAATTCTAGTCTTAGTTTAATTGCTTAGATCTTTACTTTCATGGAGAATTCTAGCTTTGTTGTAATGTAATGGAGGGCTAAATTCTAGTTGCATGGCTAGCTAAGACTCACCTAGCTACTACTAGCTCTAGTTGATTGTATACTTCAATGCTTGCATAATTTCATGTTTCTTGTAATTCCAATGAAGTAAGTTGTATCCTTGGGGTGATTGCTTGTTAGATCTCTATAAGATTGTGTGTCTCTTTAAAAAGAGCTTTGATTGGATCATAAGATGGATTACCATGGTTGTGTCATTTGTGTAGCAAGATCATCTCATGTACTTCAAGCTAACTTTGTAGTTAAGCTTTGAATGTCAGAAGAGTTTGATTCTTCTAACCTTTGCACTAAATGAGTACCAAGCCTATAGTTCCTCAATGTTCATCTAGTAAGAATCAAGATTCTAGAAGAGGCTTCAAGCTAACTAACTAAAAGGAACACTAAGTCTTCAAGAAGGAATACCACACTTGAACATGCAAGCCATATTCTATTGTCTATGATTCAATTTGAGACAATCTTGAAATCAACATATGTTAGTATGTTAGCAAGGAGGTGTAGTAATGCTAGCCATGCATCTTTCTAATCAAGAGAGTTCATACATTTTATTCTAGCTTTCTTTTATTTTCTTTACTTCATCACACTTCATTCACTTCACTTCTTTTTCACAATACATTTCTTTTTTCACAATGTACCACCAATCCACAACCTCTTGTACATTGCTTGCTCTTGTATAATTAACAAAGAAGAGGTATCGTTTTCTTTGTCTCACTAGTATCGTGAAGCTTCTACGCTTGCTCTCCTCGTGGTACGACTCGATATAGCTACTTGCTATAACGAAAGATTGAAACAAGGTATAATAATTACATATTCAAAGTAAACAAGATCAAAGGTAAACTCTAAATCACTGAATCATCTCTTTAATATCTGATTCTTGAGCATTAACATCATATACCTTGTGAATTTTTCAATCAACAGTTTACTTTATTTCTATGTATATTATATATGTTCTAGATATACATACATGGTTTAAACGTGCTAAACAAACTATTTTGATATCCCTATTCATGTGTTGAAAAACCAAGTTTGATAAATACAAGAGTTTGTTTTTGATAAAGATGAGAAGAAACAAAAATGATTTCATATGCTTGATATTTGAGTAGAAATGATTATCACATGTTTCAATATCAATGCTATATGATAAAACAAGTTTGGAATTTCAGAAAAGATAGAAGTTTTTTAAAGAATTTTTCTAACATGTTTTATACCAGTTTTGGACCCAGACTGACCTGTCAGGCAGAACGGTCGACCGAGCGTCGACCGCACCTAAGGCCGGTCGACCGCAGCGGTCGACTGACGTGCACAGACTTTTTCACGTCTGGCAGCCAGGGGGCCGTTCGACCGGACGGTCGACCGCTGCAGAGAGCTCTGTCTCTCTTTTGTTTGGTCGACCGGGCGTGTCGACCGAAGGTTCCAACGGGTCAAAATATTGACCGTTGGACGGTCGACCGGCCGGTCGACCGTTGCCTGTCAGAGCTGCCAGCTCAGCTCTAACGGCTAGTTTTTTGTTTTGGGCTATATAAACCCCATCTCTTGGGATTTTGGCCAAGGTTTTTAAGGAGAAAATTTCTGTGTTTCTCTAGTTTTTAAAACATGTTTTTAAAGAGTTTAAGTGCTAAAAGAATTTAATCTTTATTGTTTTGGGTTTTTTGGAAAATCAAAAAACTAGTTTTGGGATTTTGATTTGATCTTGCATTTTCTATCTTTTACAAGAGATTTCCCAAGTAGTTTTTCTTTGTTGCTTGTTTCCAAAAACACCTAGTTTCCACACTTGAGCTATCACCTATCCTAATCTATTTAGGATTTTGTTATTGTGGAAAAGAAAGAGAAAAAGAAAGAGAGATTGAGTTTGTGGTTTTTGGACCCACTTGTTGTACACCCTTATTCTTGTTGTATCCTCTTCGGTAGAGGTGATCGGGTGATTGTTTGTATCCCTCAAGTGTGAGGTGATTGAGATTGGTTGTGAGCCTCTTCGGTAGAGGTGTTTGTTGTTGGTTGTTGTATTGGCTACGGGCCTAACCCCTCGGTTGTGGTGGTTGTTTGAGAGAGGAGTTTGGTACTCCTAGAGTTGTAACAAATCCTCTTTGGTAGAGGTTCCCTCGGTGGGAGTTAGTGGATTGAAATCCTACACGTGGTGTAGGCGGGATGTAGAGCAAAGTGCTCGAACCTCGAAACATATCGTTGTGTTTGCGTTTGCTCCACTTGTCTCTTTAACTCTCTCTCACTTTATATTTGTGCATAGCATCATTCTTATTGTCATAGCATATTATATACATTGCTTGTGTTGCCATTTGCATAATTCATATTGCTATATCCTTGATTGCTTGGCTTGATTGTGTGTGCACATTGCTTGGATTGCTTGTGTGTGCGTGCATAACTTATACTCATCCACAAGAGCTTCACATAGCGCCTCAACCCATTTCAAGAGGAATCAAGAGGAGTTAGTCCAGAGCCTCGCAAGGGAATTCGGCCTACACTTGTTGTATTGTATTAGTTTGTGCAACATTTGCATTAGCTTTCCGCATTTAGAGCATTAAGTTTTCATTTAGTCTTAGATTACATTTACACCTATTCACCCCCCTCTAGGTGTACTTTCATTAGAAATAAGGTTAATTTGTAGTACTTGTACATAGAAACTACGTAACCATCACGGTACTTGAAAACTATGTTTTTCCTACCGTTTGGTCCCATTCGGCTCTTATAAGGCCTAGTTCGGCCAACCAGAGCTGAAAGTTTGACAAAAGTCAAAATTTCAGATTAAGACTAGAAATAGATTAATAGTAGTAACTGCATATAGAAACTATGTAATACTACTCTCAGCTCTTTAAAATCAAGTTTTCTCCCTATTTAAACTATATTTGGCTCCTAGTTCAGGCAATCAGTGTGAAAGTTTGACTTTTAATCAAACTTTCAAATTAAGACTAGAAGAAAGTTTAATTAGAAGTAATTATATATAAAATTTATGTAATACTACTCCTGGCTCTGGATAATCGCATTTTGTCCCTGTTTGGGCCCTTTTCGTATCTTATAAGGCCTAGTTCAGTCCAATCAAGGTTAAAGTTTGACTTTTGATAAAAATACCCAATTAACACAAGAACAGTGATAATTAGTAGTAATTGTACATAGAACTATGTAACACCACTCGTAGCTCTCGGAACCATATTTTTTCCTCCAGTTTGGGTCCAATTCGGCTCATATAAGTATAATTCAGGCCAATCGGGGCTGAAAAGTTTAACTTTTGGTCAAACTTCCAACTTAAGATAGAGACAATTGAATTAGTAGTGGTTATACATACAAACTATGTGATACTACTCCCAGCTCTTGAAAACCATGTTTCTCCTCATTTGGACCTATTCTCTCTCTTATAAGGCCTAGTTCTAGCCATCAGGGCTGAAAGTTTGAGTTTTAGTGAAACATCTCAATTAAAAAAAGAACCAGTTTTAATTAGTAGTAATTATACATAAAAACAATGTAATAGTACTTTGAGTTATTGAAAACTTCATTTTTTTTCCCCCGTTTGGGACCTATTCGGCTCATATACAACTTAGTCCTGGCCAATTCGGGGCTAAAAACTGACTTTTGATCAAACTTCTCAATTAGCACTAGAAACAAGGTTAATTAGCTGTAATTGTATATAAAAACTATGTAATAACACTCTCAGCTCTTGACAACAATATTTTCCTTTCATTTGGGCCTATTTGTCTCTCTATAAGGCCTAGTTAAGGCCAATAAGGGCTAAAGGTTTGACTTTTTTCAAACTTCCCAATTAAGATTAGAATCAAGTTTAATTAGTAGTAATTATATATAAAAACTATGTAATACTCCCCCCCAGCTCTTAAAAACTACATTTTCTCCCCATTTCAACCCTATTGGGTTCTTATAAGGCCTAGTTCAGGCCAATTCGGGTTGAAAGTTTGACGTTTAGTCAAACCTCTAAATCAAAAATAGAAACAAGTTTAATTAGTAGTAGTTATGCATATACACGATGTGATACT
>JAVJIF010020031.1:0-57459 GCA_038442645.1 Agave tequilana | reverse complement strand
AAATTCAAGTATTTTGGATTGGTCTGGAAATTTTACCAAAAATCAAGAAAAATATTTGAAGACCAATGGTGAAATTCGTTTGAAGAAATATGCGTAGATTTTAATAAAAATCCCAGAAGCAGAAATTACCGACACCGAAATATTTTCATAAATTTATAAAATTCTTAGAAAAATAGTATAAGTAGGAAATATGATTCTAAGCAATAAAGTCTAAAGGACTTCTTGAAATTCCTAACAGATTGGAAGATAAAATTTCGGAAATTGGTCAGCGGTACTGGCCGACACCGGTTCTTGAAGAAATTCATTTTAATTTCAGAAAATTCTAGAAAATCACATAAAATCTAAAGTATTATAAAATGATGTTTGAAATTAAAATCGGTCAAATACGGATGGTAAATCGGAAGATACGGTCAAAGGGCCGAATACGTAACTAAGTACGTATTCCGGGAAAGGGTTATTACATATATATTTTTTTCCTTTCAAAGATGCATCTTTTCACAGTAGTGTTGAATGTCAAAAGAAAACTTGAGCTTGATGGTGATAACCTAACACTTTACTATTTGCAAATTACATGCTACAGAAACAACCCTCAAATTTTAACATCACAGAACACCACGTGCCATGTGATTTAAAAGTTGCAGCAATCTGAAAACAAAACTGCAAGGAGAGAAACACTCACAAAATGGAATAACTTGTGGCGTGCCGATGGAGGCTCCGGCGGAGAGGGGGAATGTAACGGTCCCAGTAAAAATTTTTCAGTTTGATTACAATTATCTTAATAATCCAAGTGTGGGACCAAACGCGATATAATACTTCCATTTCTAACATCAGAAAACTCTACACTATACATCAAAAATTTCACTAAGATAACATGTATGATCTAAACATGACTTACCATGCCAACACATATGGTTCGATAACCTATTACGAAAACGCAGTCTAGAATTACCATATCAAAGTATATATATATACAAGGTTAGAGTCTAACACTAGACCCTATAAGGTTTACAAGTCAATGACAACCTACAACTAATAGTGCACATGGTTATAAATAGTCATATACATAACAAAAGCAACTTTTAATGCAATGGCTCCGATGGCGCTTGTCCCGCACATAGCCTTTAAACGGGTCCTTTGCCCTTGTCCAGACCTGAAGGTGGAATTAGAATAGAGTGAGCTGACAGCCCAGCCGTGAGTAAAACAATATTTAAGCGTGCCTACTAAGTAGGTCTACATGGGCTAAATTATCAGGTTGACAGGTGTGTCATTATACTATTTTTATAAAATTTCGTTATTAGCCGAGAATCCAACCAGAACACAGTAACAAAGCTTTACTAGTTGACTAGGCCATCCTATAGTCGACTAATACTACCTATAAGTGACTAATATTATAGTTATAGTCGATTGATTTCACTCCAAAATGTCTGCTTCTCTGTTGGCTGCCAGGGACTTATGTAGTCGACTTCCCTTCCTGGTGTAGTCGACTACACAAGTACTAGTCGACTTGCAGGTCTCCTATAGTCGACTATGTGTGGTTCAAAAGGGTATGTTACTCTCTGTATATCACCTGTAGTCGACTACCCTTTCTGGTGTAGTCGACTACACAAGTACTAGTCGACTTATACCAGGGACTTAGTCGACTAACCTATGACCAAAACAGATGTTAACTCTCTGTTTACTCTCTGTATCTGAAGTTAGTCGACTACAGTCTGTCTGTAGTCGACTAACCATGCTTTCCAGCAGTTTGTCTGCCTATGTAACACACCTATAGTCGACTTATCCCAGGGACTTAGTCGACTAACCTTCATAAAATTTGCCTGTATAAGAAGTTATTCCAGATTCAACATTAAGGATTTATATATATATGTAATCTCAACATAGAATTTCTATTTAGTCACATCAACATACTATATTAACCCTAACATTGGGCTCCCCCTTCGGTCTCCTCTGGTTCAACACGGTCCCTTCCTCCTATACGTCATTCCACGCAATATTTTTCCCCCTTCCACCACCACCGGTTCAACCCGGTCCCTTCCTCCAATGCGTTACCGCATAATCTCCCCTACTTGCACCTCCGGTTCAACCCGGTCCCTTCCTCCAATGACACAACAATCACATGCATTAAGTACTACCAATATGCTAGGATGCATAAAGTAATCAACAATAAGCAAGTTTCGAAATCTTTACTTTTATGTCTATTTATCATGACACAAAGGTCCATATGTTCTACTCACCCTTTTAAAGTGGTATGCTCTTCCTCAAGTTTGATATCCCGCTACAACGGAGTCTACAAGTCATAACGCTATTATTAGTTCATAATTAACGAAAATGATACAAGAGGGTATAGGGCTGTTTGGCTACTGCTGTTGTTGCTGCCTTTTGCTGCTGTTGCTGCTGCCTTTTGCTGCTGCTGCTGCTGCCTTTTGCTGCAGAAAAGGGAAGAGAGGGAGAGAGGTTGGGACTTTGGGATGAAGAGAGAGAGGAGTTTTATCAAATGAGGTAATTTTCTTCACCCCCTCCCTATTTATAGCCTCTAACCTCCACAAGAATGTGCCAAGTGTCCCTATTCAACCCATCACTCTACCCTACACCATGCCCTATGACAAGCTCCATGCCTCCCCCCTCTCCATGAGGTACATGCATGGTGAGAGAGATGGTGGTAAGTCAACCACATGTGGGGTATTTCTATATCTACATACATGGGTGTATTCATACTTATGTATTCATTTTTATACATACACATTTAACAAGCATGAAATAAATAGGGTATCTAGCATGCATACCATTTCCCATTACCCTTTAGGTATGAATATTTAGGAAAAAGGATGCTTAATTAAGGCAAGTGTTACATTCTACCCTCCTTATGGAAGTTTCGTCCTCGAAACCTAACGTACCTTGGAACAAATTTGGATGGGCCTTTCTTATCTCCTCTTCCAGTTCCCAAGTGGCTTCTTCTATGTTTTGATTTCTCCATAAGATCTTGACCAAGGAAATATTTTGCTCCTCAATTGCTTCTCTTTGCGATCAAGAATTTGCACTGGTTCTTCCGCGTAAGACATGTCTTCTAGTATTTGCAAAGGTTCATAGGAGATGACGTGATCAGAATCGGGCACATACTTCCTTAGCTGAGAGACATGAAATACATTGTGCATCCTTTCCAAGGCGGGAGGTAGGGCCAAACGATAAGCAACCGGTCCAATTTTATCCAGTATTTCAAACGGACCCACATATCTATGGGCTAATTTGTTCTTACCGCCGGTGCGTCTTACTCCCTTCATGGAGATACCTTCAGAAAAACACTATCCCCTACCTCAAATTTCAGTGGTCTGCGACGATTGTCTGCATAAGCTTTCTGTCTGCTCTGGGCTTCTTTCATCCTTTCCTTGATTAACTTGATCTTCTCAGTAGCTTCTTGAATTACATCAGGGCCGAACAATCTTCTATCCCCGACTTCCTCCTAACATATTGGTGATCTACATTTTCTCCCATACAATGCTTCAAATGGGGGCATACCAATAGTGGACTGATAACTATTATTATAAGCAAACTCCACTAAGGGTAAATAGTTGTCCCAGCTTCCCCCAAAATCTAGTACACAAGTTCTCAACATGTCTTCCAATATTTGAATGGTTCTTTCTGACTGTCCATCCGTTTGGGGGTGGGCTGCTGTACTGAGTTGCAATTTAGTGCCCATAGCTTTGGACATGCTCTTCCAAAATCTAGATTGAAACCTAGGATCCCGGTCTGATACAATGGATTCAGGTACTCCATGCAATTTAACTATCTCTCGGATATATACCTGAGCCAGTCTTTCCATTGAATAATTGATCCGGATAGGCAGAAAGTGGACAGATTTAATAAGTATGTCCACTACTACCCAGACTGTATCCAGTCCTTGGACGTCCGAGGAAGTCCAGTGACAAAGTCCATAGCAATTTGATACCACTTCCATTCAGGAATAGATAAAGGCACCAACAAACCTGGGGGCTTCTTATGTTCCGCCTTTACTTGTTGACAGACTAAACATTTGTGGACAAAATTAGAAATGTCTACCTTCATTCCATCCCACCAGAAGTTATGACGCAGATCTTGATACATTTGTGCTCCCGGGATGAGCTGTATACGGTGTACTATGAGCCTCCTTCTTATTCTTCTCTGATCTCTGCTACATCTGGCACACATAAACTGCGTCCAAATCGCAGTACATCATCTTCTATTTGAAACTCTTTGAGTTCTCCTTCTTGTACTTTCTTTATAATCTTCTTTATTTGAGTATCTCCTTGTTGGGCCTCTTTGATCTTGTCGTGTAGATTAAATTGAATACTTACTTGATTCAGTTGATACCCAGAATTAGAAGGATCAATGACTCGCACTTCTATTGCATTTCTTCTAGATCCCTTAATATTCTTGCTTGACGAGTTATCAAAGTGGCCATGATTCCCCCTGATTTCTGGCTCAAGGCATCAGCCACCACATTGGCCTTTCCAGGGTGGTAGTAATATCATAGTCCTTCATTAGTTCTAACCACCTCTTCTGCCTCATGTTCAGTTCTTTTGTGTGAAGATGTATTTTAAACTCTTATGATCAGTAAAAACTTCACAATACACTCCATACAAGTAATGTCGCCAGATCTTTAAAGCAAAGATCACAGCGGCTAATTCTAAGTCATGAGTGGGGTAATTTCTTTCATGGGTCTTCAATTGTCGGGATGCATAGGCAATAACTTTTTCATGTTGCATTAACACACATCCCAATCCCAGTTTTGATGCATCACTAAAAATGGCAAATCCTTCAGTCCCGAAGGTACAATTAAGACAGGAGCAGATGTCAGCTTAGCTTTAATCTCCAGGAAGCTCCTATCTTGTTCTTCTCCCCGTGCAAACTTCTTATTCTTTCTAGTTAGTTGGGTCATTGGTGCCACAATTAGAGAAAATCCTCCACAAATCTTCTGTAGTATCTAGCTAATCCCAAGAAACTTCGAACTTCAGTAACATTAGTGGGTCTAGGCCAGTCTCGGATTGCTTCGATTTTTACCGGGTCTACTGATATTCCTTAGATATAATATGGCCAAGAAACCCTACTTGCTCTAGCCAAAATCACATTTCTTCATTTAGCATAGAGTTGCTTTTCTCTCAAGATTTGAAGGACAATTTTAAGATGTCCTTGTGGTCTTCTCTATTCTTTGAATAGACCAGAATATCATCAATGAATACCACTACAAACTGGTCTAGATATGGTTGAAACATCCGATTCATTAAGTCCATAAATGCTGCCGGGACATTAGTGAGTCCAAAAGGTATGACTAAAAATTCAAAGTGTCCATATCTTGTCCGGAAAGCCGATTTGGACACATCTTCAGGTTTGACCTTCAACTGATGATACCCCGATCTAAGGTCTATCTTAGAAAATACACAAGACCCTTATAATTGATCAAATAAGTCATCGATTCGAGGAAGAGGGTACCTATTCTTGATAGTTGCCTTATTCAATTCCCGGTAGTCAACACATAGTCTCATACTCCCATCCTTCTTTTTTACAAATAGTACTGGTGCTTCCCAGGGAGATACACTTGCCGAATGAAACCTTTGTCTAATAAGTCCTGCAATTGAGTTTTAAGTTCTTTTATTTTGCAGGGGCCATACGATATGGTGTCTTAGAAATTGGGGCAGTACCGGGTATTATATCTATTGTAAATTCTACTTCCCGATCTGGGGGCAGGCCTGGTAAGTCTTCTGGGAACACATCAGGGAACTCATTCACAACTGGGATAGTCTCAATTTTATATCAGTCCTGGTGGTATCCAACACTGAAGCCAGAAATCCTTGACACCCTTGCTTCATTAACTTGGTGGCTTTGATGGCTGATATGTGAGGTATATCATAACTAACTTTTCTCCTTCGAAAATAAACTCCGGAGTCACTTCCATTTTAAAGATAATCCTCTTCTTATTACAATCCACATGAGCACTACAGGCAGACAACCAGTCCATTCCTAGTATGGCATCGAACTCCATTTCACCTAACTTAATCAAATCAATAGATGTTTTCATTTCTCCAATTATCACTTCACAATTCGCGTATCTAGTGCTAGCTATCAAATTTTCCCCTATAGGTGTGGACACAACCAATTGAAATCCTAGGGGTTTTGATACTTGATTTAGTTTATAAGCAAAAGCACTAGATACGAATGAATGAGTAGCTCCAGGGTCAAACAATGCATGGGCAATATGTCCTGATATGGAGATCATACCTTCCACCACTGCATTTGAGGCCATTGCTTCCCGGTGGGTTAATGCGAAGGTTCTTCCTTGCACCCGTGGTTGCTGAACCGATGACTGAGTTGCAGCAGGACGTGGGGCATTACTGGGCGGCATGAAGTTACTGGCTTGTCCTCTGGGAGGATTCGTCCTCGTGGTTGGCCTCCATTTCCTCTACTCTGCCATTGGCTTCCGCGCCTTGTCGGACAATTTTTCCTTAGATGTCCCACCCCTCCACAATTGAAACAAGATCTATCTAGGAGGCAGTTTTCAAAATGATTTACTCTGCACCTCTGACACCACGGAGCCTCCGAGATTCTGGGGTGGGATGCAGAGGTAGCTTGTGTCTTCGAGGGAGTGTCTCTGTTTCTCAACCATGTTCTCCCGCCTCTGGCCCCTCCTCCTCTATGAAAAGTGGTATTAAACCCAGACCCTTGCCACTGGTGGATCCTGATGCCATCGTCATTGAGGGTCCTTGATATCGGGGGCACTTAGAGTTGGGAATTTCTTCCACCCAGTCTTCCTGACCTTCCTGCATGTCCATTTCTACCTCCAAAGCTCTTTCTACCGCCTGGCGATAATTCTTCAGTTGTAACGGAATCAGTCGGCCTCGAATCTCTGATCTCAGGCCCTTTACGAATCTCTTCGTCCTTTCTGCTTCACTCCTTACCAAGGCATCAGCATACCTGGATAACTGAGTGAACTTCTGATCATACTGGGACACATTCATAGAGCCTTGACGTAGTTCCAAGAATTCTGTCGCCATCTTATCTTTGGCCGTCTCTGGGATGTATTTTTCAGTGAATTTGTTCACCAAAAATTCCCAAGTGATTGATTCCCTTACATTCTTCATACTATGCTTCACCGCCCTCCACCAATGTTCCGCTTCCTTTTGGAACATAAAAGAAAAGAAAGATACCCTTTGTTCATTAGTGCAGTTCATAACGTCTAGGATCTTCTCTATTTGGAGAAGCCATGCTTCGGCTTGCAAGGGGTCCGCCTCCCCTTCAAATACGGGCGGTTTCATCTTCTGAAACTGCTCCAGTGCTCGATGAGAATTGTTATTACTCGTCCGGTCATTAATTGTGCGAGCCACTCCGGCATCACCCCTGGAGTTCCCTCATTCCCTCTTATTTGAACTTCAGAGTCTCCATCATTGTTCACGGGGTGTGCGCTCCCCATCACACTGTAGTGTGACGTATCGAGCGAGAGGGACTCATCAGGTGGTAGTTGGTTCAGATCCATGTGTCCCTCCTATTAAAATAAGGGTGTCTAATCAACATACTACACAATTAGAAATAAATTGGGATAAAACTTTAGTCTCATGCAATCATGTTACTAACATCACTTTCGCAAACAAGCAACTGTTATATAATATATATATATATATATATATATATATATATATATATATATAATATATATATAATATATATATATATATATATATATATATATATATATATATATATATATATATATATAGGTACATCCCAACATGGATACAAAGATATTATACTGACATGCCTACCTTCTTGGATATCCGGACTATCCCATGTGCATTCATTTGAGATATGCTAGGGCACATACAACAACTTCTAAGGATATCCATCATCTAACATACTAGGCCTATACATATATATACATCAAAAGGTATCGGCTCAAAGGTTCACCTTCATAGGGTAGAGTATCCCCACTTGAATCTCCGCTAGTGCTGCTGCTATCATCGCTATCATCCGTATCTTCCTCGGGGTCTTCTCCCGGTGATTCATCCCCGGCGCAGCACCAGTCGTCCAGATCATCATAAAGGTCCATATTATCTTCCCATGCTTCGTCCCAAAAGACACCTCCATATGTGAATCCTCTTCGGATTTCTTCTTTTATTGTGCTAGAGTGCTCCGTCACTGCTATCTCAAGTGAATCTCCCACTAAGCTCTCTGTGTCAACATTGGTTGGTTCAGGCTCATTAGATGCCTGAGACTCAACCTCCTCATAATCTACGCGGTCTAGGGCTGTAATTATCTCCGCTGGATCAGTTTCGTCCGGCTCATACCCCCAATCCATGGAATCCGGCACCCAGCTCTCACTCGAGCTATCTGAGCTAGAGACTGGCCAATATACGTCGGAGTCCCCCATCTACATGTAAACAAAAAAGGTCGTATCAATCTCAAGCCCATGCAATAGTCTCAGCATACGGCTAAAATCAAGAAGCAGCATAAATAGACACGCTAGCAACTATACTCATCCTTAGTCTACTCATAAGTCTCATGTTTTTAGAATAACTTAGATTCAATAGATAATTTAATGCATTTCCTCGTCCCAGTGTCCCATACCACTAGGAGTTGTTACCGCGAGCCTGCATCCTTAGTCAACTCACCCGAATTAGTATGTGCGGCGCTCTTATTCATATACGAGGAAAATACTCTATTATCGCTTGACTCACAATTATTTCGTCACATAAACTCGCTACCTAACTATGATCACATGTTTGTACGTGTAGCCTATCAACTTCATCATCTCTTACTCCTTCTACTTATAAACTTTGCTCTGATACCAACTGTAACGGTCCTAGTTAAAATTTTTTCAGTTTGATTACAATTATCTTAATAATCCAAGCGTGGGACCCAACGCGATATAATACTTCCATTTCTAACATCAGAAAACTCTACACTATACATCAAAAATTTCACTAAGATAACATGTATGATCTAAACATGACTTACCATGCCAACATATATGGTTCGATAACCTGTTACGAAAACGCAGTCTAGAATTACCATATCAAAGTATATATATATAATATATATATATATATATATATATATATAATATATATATATATATATAATATATATATATATATATATATATATTATATATATATATATATATATATATATATATATATATATATATTACAAGGTTAGAGTCTAACACTAGACCCTATAAGGTTTACAAGTCAATGACAACTTACAACTAATAGTGCACATGGTTATAAACAGTCATATACATAACAAAAGCAACTTTTAATGCAATGGCTCCGATGGCGCTTGTCCCGCACATTAGCCTTTAAACGGGTCCTTTGCCCTTGTCCAGACCTGAAGGTGGAATTAGAATAGAGTGAGCTTGACAGCCCAGTGAGTAAAACAATATTTAAGCATGCCTACTAAGTAGGTCTACATGGGCTAAATTATCAGGTTGACAGGTGTGTCATTATACTATTTTTATAAAATTTCGTTATTAGCCGAGAATCCAACCAGAACACAGTAACAAAGCTTTACTAGTCGACTAGGCCATCCTATAGTCGACTAATACTACCTATAAGTCGACTAATATTATAGTTATAGTCGACTGATTTCACTCCAAAATGTCTGCTTCTCTGTTGGCTGCCAGGGACTTATGTAGTCGACTTCCCTTCCTGGTGTAGTCGACTACACAAGTACTAGTCGACTTGCAGGTCTCCTATAGTCGACTATGTGTGGTTCAAAAGGGTATGTTACTCTCTGTATATCACCTGTAGTCGACCCTTTCTGGTGTAGTCGACTACATAAGTACTAGTCGACTTATACCAGGGACTTAGTCGACTAACCTATGACCAAAACAGATGTTAACTCTCTGTTTACTCTCTGTATCTGAAGTTAGTCGACTACAGTCTGTCTGTAGTCGACTAACCATGCTTTCCAGCAGTTTTTCTGCCTATGTAACACACCTATAGTCGACTTATCCCAGGGACTTAGTCGACTAACCTTCATAAAATTTGCCTGTATAAGAAGTTATTCCAGATTCAACATTAAGGATTTATATATATATGTAATCTCAACATAAAATTTCTATTTAGTCACATCAACATACTATATTAACCCTAACATTGGGCTTCCCCTTCGGTCTCCTCTGGTTCAACCCGGTCCCTTCTCCTATACGTCATTCCACGCAATAATTTTCCCCCTTGCACCACCACCGGTTCAACCCGGTCCCTTCCTCTAATGCATTACCGCATAATCTCCCCTACTTGCACCTCCGGTTCAACCCGGTCCCTTCCTCCAATGACACAACAATCACATGCATTAAGTACTACCAATATGCTAGGATACATAAAGTAATCAACAATAAGCAAGTTTCAAAATCTTTACTTTTATGTCTATTTATCATGACACAAAGATCCATATGTTCTACTCACCCTTTTAAAGTGGTATGCTCTTCCTCAAGTTTGATATCCCGCTACAACGGAGTCTACAAGTCATAACGCTATTATTAGTTCATAATTAACGAAAATGATACAAGAGGGTATAGGGCTGTTTGGCTGATGCTGTTGCTGCTACCTTTTGCTGCTGCTGCTGCTGCCTTTTTATTGCTGCTGCTGCTGCCTTTTGCTGCAGAAAAGGGAAGAGAGGGAGAGAGGTTGGGACTTTGGGATGAAGAGAGAGAGGGAGTTTTGTCAAATGAGGTAATTTTCTTCACCCCCTCCCTATTTATAGCCTCTAACCTCCCACAAGAATGTGCCAAGTGTCCCTATTCAACCCATCACTCTACCCTACACCATGCCCTATGACAAGCTCCATGCCTCCCCCCCTCTCCATGAGGTACATGCATGGTGAGAGAGATGGTGGTAAGCCAACCACATGTGGGGTATTTCTATATCTACATACATGGGTGTATTCATACTTATGTATTCATTTTTATACATACACATTTAATAAGCATGAAATAAATAGGGTATCTAGCATGCATACCATTTCCCATTACCCTTTAAGGTATGAATATTTAGGAAAAAGGATGCTTAATTAAGGCAAGTGTTACAGGGAAGGCCGCGGAGGATGCGATGGATAGCCGGAGTGCCCGCGGAGAAGATCGGACTATCGCAGAGGGAATCGGGTTGCCGGAGGGGCTCGCGGAGCTCGCTGAAAAGAGTCTCGGAGGTTGCCGTGGGGAGTGCCGGCAAGGAGACACGTCCATGGCTGTAGGTTGAAGGCTTGGAGAGGAGTGTTGTGGTGCGTTGTTGAAGCCAGCCAAGAATGGGTGCAGCTTAGCCATCTTTATAGACCTCAAGTAGTATAATGCAATCTAACTTTGCACCATACTTCAATTCACACTTGACCTTATATA
This sequence comes from Agave tequilana, assembly GCA_038442645.1. Classification (NCBI taxonomy): domain Eukaryota; kingdom Viridiplantae; phylum Streptophyta; class Magnoliopsida; order Asparagales; family Asparagaceae; genus Agave; species Agave tequilana. Next base: position 46,100 of record JAVJIF010020031.1, on the reverse strand, counting down.
AATTCCTTCTAGAACCCAAATATCCAGCAACTTTCTCCTTTAAACCATCAACCAGCCATTGCCTACAGCCAACTTCTATGTCCGAGATTAATCTCTCCCATGAAGAAGCAACAGTGAAATCATCGAAGCACTCGAGCTCGTCAACGTTTTAACCGAACTCTTCTTCTTCAAGATATACTCTTTCTCGTTGTAGTCAATTCCAGAGCTCGAAGACGCCATGACCAATTCGAGTGAGCTATGCGTGCTGCTGCGGTGCTGTGGTGGCTCGGCCTCGGCATGATGCGTAAGGAGGTTGGGGGATCTGCGGGTTCTCTGGGGTGTTGCCGACGAGGTCACAGAGATGGTGCGCTGCCAAGGGAGAGGTCTTTGATGCTTTGTAAAACAAGCCTGAACGCGGTGCCCTCCGCTTCAAGAGAATCGAGAGCTAGACCTACACACAACAACCAAAGAATCACAGCCAAACTTGGAACTGGCAGGCCAACAGAGGGCGCTGGCCTGAGGGAGGAGCGGGTGGCCATGGGCAAGGAGGAGAGCAAGAGTTGGTGGCGCGGTGGAGGCATGCGGTAGCATGCGCATGTAGAAGAAGGAGATAGGGATTTTGGTTTTTGGTTAAAAGAGATAGGAAAAGATTATATAAGGGGTTGTTAGGATTATGATTAAGGGATTTGAGATTAAGGGGGGTTTAGTTAGGATTATCATATGAGAGAATTTGGAGTTGGTTTATTGGTTTAGGGTTTAGTTGATAATGGGCATGGTAATTGCTAATGGGTTTGCTATAGGGAAAAATAAAGATGGTCTGATGGGTAAGAACATGGATCATGAATCAAAGGATAATCGGAAAAGAAATTGAGATAGGAATAAAAGAATACCATAAATATCAATAAACAGTTATGATAACAACAATTATCAGAAAATAATAATAATAATAATAATAATTATCATAAGGATATCAATGAGTAACAACAACTATCAATAATAATTAATAAACCTAGACAAATATTTGACAAAAATATATTAATACGGTATTATAAAATAGGATAAGGCACTAAGCCAACACAATCACCTCTCGCTAGAGGGATAAGGCACAAAGCCAAGTAACAACCTCAATCACCTCTACACTTAGAGGGATACCAACCAAACCAAACTCCTTTACAATCACCTCTATACTTAGAGGGATACCAACAAACCCAATTGCACAACCTCCTCTATACTTAGAGGGAAAGGCTTAAAGCCAAAGCAATGAAAAGGTTACAACTCTTGGTGATCACAACGATCATAAACAACTCTCCTCAAAAAATAAGATTCTAACAGATAGGATAGATAGATAGCTCAAGTGTGAGAAAATAAAAAGTTTGAAAATCAAAATCACAAAGAAAATACTTGAGAAAACTATTAGGATTAAATGAAAATGAAGATCAAAAATAATTCATAAAGACTTCTCTTTTTCTTTGATTTTTTCAACCCTTTAAAAAAAATAAAGATAGAACTTTTTAACCCAAAAACTCTTTGAAAACTTTTTGCTAAAACACTTATAAAGATAGGAAAATTTGCTCTTCAAATTGTTAATCAAAACAGCCCAAAGGAATGGGTATTTATAACCTAAACAAAAAACTAGCCGTTGGGTCAAGACAGCAGAAACTTTTTGCTGTCGGTCGACCGCCCGGTCAACCGAGGCCTGGAAACAGAGGGCAGAAGCTCTCTGCCGATCGAGGCCCGATCGACTGGGGCCAGATCCAGAGAGCAGAGCTTTCTGGCGGTCGACCGACCCTCCAGACTTTTGGCCTGTGCACGTTTGTGCATATAGGTCGACCGGACTGGTCGACCGACTTCTGCCTCGGTCGACCGTCCGGTCGACCGGCAGAAGGTCAGGTCTAACAGTTTATAAGGATTAAAAAATTGTCTTTTTAACTTCAATTAAATCCCATAAAATCACATAAATTGCACAAAAATAAGTTCTTATAAGATCTTTGAAATACAAATATGTGTGACTAAAATTCAATACATATTATAAACAGTTTGAACTATTTTTGTGATATTAAATTTAGGCTTTAAACCAAAATCGGTATTTTCCAATACTTGAATTTTTTAGATGGAAAACCGTTTTCTCCAAAAACTCATGTAAATACAAAAACATGATATTGAAACAACTTTGAAACATGTTGTATATGGATGGAATCCATTATGTATATAAAGATATATACCTATATTTTTGACATGAAATCCAAAACCGGTTAAACAGAGAACCAAAACTAATATGCTTTAAACTTGCGTGTATATGTGAACTTGAGCATATCAGTACTATCTATCTTTACACAAGATCTAAACAATCTTAAACTAAACAAACCGAAGTCTTCTTGTAGGACTCCTTCTCCAAGTCGGCTCGATCCAAACACTATCCAACGAGCTTGACTCCAATCGAGTGCTAGATACGATCTTGACGCGTGAGCTCTTGAATCTACATGTGTTAGCCTCAAACTCCTTTGTTGAAGCTAAACACCTACTAATATCTTGATTAAATATTTGAAACTAAATATCACAAGATTATTAGTAAACTATAACTACATAAGTTAATCATCATCAAAACTAAAATGATGGGCCTCTGGACCAACAGAACGGTCAACTATAAGGGCTGAGAGGTAGTTGGTTTTAAAAACCATGTAACTACTAACACACTGTGTGCTTGTGCAATCCGTGTTAAGAAACAATAAAGAAATGAAATAGGTCTATAAATTTATGCTTATTAATTAATATTATCAAGTAATCATGACTATAATATAAAATATTATATTTTTTGTTTTATAAATTGTGAATTCTCAAAGACCATAAAACATGTAAAATAATGATAAAGTCAAATGTTAAATAACTATTCATTTAAATTTAGGCATGATATGTAGATTATCTAAAGTAATATAAATTTTTAAAAATGTTGTTACGAATTGACATTTACTGTGTGCTTATCCCAAAAGAAATGAGAATCGAAAAGACAATTCATAAAATTATGATTTTTATATGATTTTTTGAAAATAGTAATTTCTATTATTACTGTTTATGTATTCAAATAGCATCAAATATAGAGTTAGTAGTTGGTTTGGTTGTTTTTGTAAATAATGATGACTATTTAGTTTGAGTGATTTTAACTGAAATAGGGTTAATTTTAGTATATATTTTAAAAATACTTAAATAACCTTAGTTTAAAGCTATATTTTTAAACTTTTATAGTAGCCATGAAAGAATTCTAAAGTGGGCAAAAGTGACAGATTTTTTTTTTTTTGTGTAACGTTTCAACAAGGGCCGAGCATCTAGCAATGTGATGCTATTTTTTTAAAAAAAATCCAATTCGCACTTAAACGAACCAATTTCCTAATCGCATCGAACCGATTTCACATTCAAATCGAACTCAAATCACATTGAATTTTGCAGTGCGACTTTGATTCGATTTTGCGATTTCGAAAAAATAAACTCTTAAAATATTCTTTGCATAGCGCTGAGCAACCAGCTTTCGAAAGATTCAGGCTGTTTACAGATGGCTGAACAACTAACTTTTAAAAGCTTCATGAAGATTTTGAAATCTTCAGCCTATTTTACCAATATGTTGAGTAAAATTGCTTTTGAAAATGTTGTGAAGCTTTCGAAAGCTGACATGGAGTATCGGCTTTCGAAAGCTGCACTAAAGCTTTCAAAAGGCTTATACTAAAATTATTTGATTTTCGGTTGATTCGATTTACAAAATTATGAAACGAACAGAACTGCATAAACCGAACTATACTAAATACCAAACTACAACCGCTCCGTTTTGTTAAAAAAAAAAAAACCGAACCGCATGAACATCTACGGTTTGGTCGGTTTGGTCGATTTTACCTCTCAAATGCTATCTCCTAATTTCAACTGGCATTTTTTTAGTCATATAAATAAATCATAGAGCTTTCCACATCGACACCTAATATCATTGATAATTTCTTTTTCACTTTTGGAAACTCTATTATTCTATTTCAACAACTAGCTTCCTTTAAACTGAGATACCCGCCATCAATTATTTTTCTAATAAAGCGAGAATTAAAAACAAATTACACACGAGAGTCAATAGAAAGCGGAGAAGATGGGGGTTATTTTGTTTGATTTGAATTTAAAAAAGCATTTCACATATATTTTCATCAAAACCGACTGAAGTGAGGTTTCTCCCGTGTAGGCCTGTCAATGGGTCGGGTCCAGACCCGGACCCGACCCGAACCCGACCCGATTAAGCGGGTATGCAAAGGGCTGCTCTGAACTCATACCCGTTTACCTGTATACCCGTATACCCGATTATTAAATGGGATGAGTCTGATTTTACTTGAACCAGACCCGATTACCTATTTACTCATTTTAAAACATAAATATAAGTAATACTAATAGAATTAAAACCCTAGAAATCTAAGCTCAAGATTCTATCAGTAAATGATCTCTTTGTGCTTTAAGTGTTGAAGACTGTTGGTTGATTAGTGGGTGATCCTATTATTGTGTTTTCCCAAATAAATTTGGGGGCCTTGCTTTAAATTTTTTCTTTATTAGTCTTTCATCGAAAATCTTCCCTCCACCTCTTGCATCTGGTTGCATTTCATCTTTTGTTGATATTAAAACATGTTTTCTTTCTCTTTACAAAAGTTTTCTTCCCTCTCTTCATGTGTTTTTGTTACTGTATTTGTTTATGTATCTTTTTTCCTTTTGTTATGGAAACACGCGGGTAAACGGGTTTGGACCCGCGGGTACAGCGGGTCTGGGTATGGAAACCCACCTTCTGGGCTCGCGGATAAACGGGACGGGTATGGTACCCTCTTGGGTAAACGGGTCCGGGTCTCGTACCACCTGTACCGCCCTGCACCCGACCCATTGACAGGCCTACTCCCGTGACTCATATAGAAACTTTGTTGGTCTTCATCTACGAGAGAGAGCAGCATCGAACCTCAATTTTCTTCCCTCTTTCTTCTCCCTCTACCTCCTCATCTTGATCGATCGATCGGTCAGTTTCTCAGCGATAGCGGTGATATACGAGTATATAAATTAAAGCGATCAACATGGAGTGAGTTTTTGTCTCAACTTAAAGAAATTTCTCTTTTGTGTATCAGAACGAAAATTTAAATATTTTAAGAGTAAGAGTCAAATTATAAAAATTATTAGTTTCAATATGAAAAAAATCATAAATTATAATAGTAGAAGAAGATAATCACAAGAGATATTTTTTTTTATTTTTAACTAATTTAGGGCGTGTTCGGTAACTTGCAAAATGTTTGCAAAATGCAAAAATTTTTACAACTTTACATTTTACACTTGTTTGGTTTCGTTTGTAAAATGCAAAATGCAAAAACTTTTGCAACTCTTCTTTTCCCACTTGCAGTTGCTACAGTTAAATTTGTGGTCATGTAAATCTCACTTTTACACTCATTTTCCCACTTACAGTTGCTACAGTTAATTTTGTGGTCATGTAACTCTCACTTGTAGTACACTTACAGTTCAAAACAGTTACTTGATAATCAATATATATTAAATATAATTAAATATTTAATATTTTAATAGTGTTCAATTTCTTATTTAATTATTTTATATTTTTAATCTTTAACTTTTTTATTGTTTTAATATTTAATATTTTACTATTTTAATTTAATATTTTAATTTAATATTTTATTATTTTATTAATACTTATTCCATTTTTTATTATTTTATTTAGAGTTAATATTTTATTAATATAATAGTATTATACTTTAATATAAAATTACTATATATTTAATTATTTATTTTTTAATATAAAAAAGTACTTTATTAATATCACAATATATTTTATTATTATATTAATATTTTATTATGTTAATATTGTAATAATGATTCAGTATAATAATACTATAATGATAATTTATTATTAAATTATAATTATATTTTACTTTATTGATTTTATATTTCTATAATATTAAAATAATATTATAATAAAATTTATATTATAATATTATAGCTATATTTTATTATTGTTGTAACATTTGTTAATATTTATATCTTATTAGTATTCTTAAAATTTTATTAATGTTCTTTAGATTTTCTTAAAATTTTATATTATTTATTTAGTTAATATTTTAGTAATATTTTACTATTTATACTAATATTTTATCAATATTATTCTTATAAATAAAATATTAAGATTATTAATTTTTATCTCAAATTTATTAATACAATTTTTAATTTGCAATAGTAGATTTAATTTAATAGTATTTATAATATTTAAATCACTGCTACAGTTAGTTTTGTGGTCAACTTTTCCACCTATACTTTTACATTACCAACCAAACACCGTAAAACACAATATACTTTACCATTTACACTTTCACTTTATTAAACAAACACCGTAAAACACAATATACTTTTCTATTTACATTTCACTTTATCAACCAAACACCGCAAAACACAATATATTTTCTCTGCTACAGTTCACTTTTTCCATTCTCATTTTACGACTTAGGACTTGCGACGTTTTGCAACGAAACAATCAGGCTCTTAGTTTTGTGCAAATTAATCAAAATAATTAATTTTCACAAATCAATTTCCAGAAGAAGGTACGCCCAAAAAAAAAAAAAAAAAAAAAATTCCAGAAGGTCCAAAAAAGGGGAAAAGGAGGAAAAAAATCTGCTCAGAGATTCGTGCATGAAGAGAATGGACGGGTCCTGTATCGGCCACCCACGCAAGAGGCTCCAGAACTGTCTGTTGCTGGAGCTCAGAGCGACAGTTCTGCCGTGAGCAAGAGAGGGAAACAAAGAACTCCCCATGTTCTCCTCTTCGCGTTCAAACCCCAAACCCTAATCCTAATCCATCGACGATGGAGAAAGAGATCGAGCTCCTCTCTCGGGTCATCGCGAACCACCTCTTCCTCGGCCAGTTCGAGCCTCTTAGGGCCCTGCTCCTCAGCCTGCGCAAGCGAGATCCAGAGCTCGCCCTCTCGATTCTGCGGAAGATCGTACTCGAAGGCGGAAGGATCGATGGCGTCCTCTTCTCAAACACTTGCAGCTCCCCGGCGCATCTCGCGTGGCTCTCCGTTCTCGAGCTCCTCAAGTTCGGGAACGCCGCCGGATTCGATCCCGAGATGTTACGACTGAAAGTTGAATTCTTGCTCTTAATCCAGATAGTGTCCTCGAAAGCCTCGAGCGACTATGCTAGTGTCTTGAATAAGCTCTCGGATTTAGGTTTGCAAAGGCTGAAGAGCAATGCTGATGCCATTGCTTTGATTACCGAGGAGGAATTGAAGAGTCTGTGGAAGTTGATTATTGAAAATTCGGAGATTTTCGATGCGATAAGCGCAAACATACAACAGCAGGTTCAATTGTTGTCTGATCGAATTGGATCAGAACCCGTCCTCACTTTGAGAAATGAGGAAGAAAGCTCAGGTCCAGGTTCAGGTTTTGATGAGTTGGAGGTACTTGTCACGCTACAGAAGAATGTGCAATTGGTACATCTGGATGCTTTGAAGGAGAAGTTGAAGGCGGGTGATGTGGACAGAGCTTTTTCTCACATTCGGTTTCTTCATGCAGATCGTGGAGTCGAGAAGACTGAGTACAAGTGAGTTCTTGCCAAAAAGTATTTAATTTTTATTGGTATTTGTATTTGGTTGTTGAATTTTTTTTATTTTTATTTTTCTACTTACCCCCTGCTGTCTATAGTTGCAACACCTAAGATTTTGTTGCAACAAGAATCTGGGACAGGCTGCGTTTGAATTATTCTAGATAGTTCTTGCCATTAGATGGAAAGAATTTTCACAAACAATTACAATGCAAGGCGGCTTGTGTCATTTTGAGGAGCAATGCCTATCACATTGCTTACTGTCATGGCTGAGGTGGTAAATTTCAAGGAAACAAATAAACTCTTCTGTCCTCTATATTTTAACATCAAAATCTCATGCATTTCTTGTGTCATTCTTTTGAGGAAGAATAGAGCGTGTTAGCAGGGCCGGTCCAGGAAAATCCAATGCCCTGGGCAAAATTTTAAATTGTGCCCCTAAACACACTAATCACATTTACACAAATCACTTTTCTTCATCAAATATTTTTTTATTAAAATGATAAGACTTTATAAAATATAAGGAAAAACCTTTTTGGAGTCTCGTTAAAACCTTATCTAATGAAAACTCCATGGGACAAAACATTAGACGATAAATCGTAGCACTTGGAAGGTTCTGAAGGTTCTCCCTCAGCAGCATGGGCGGAATCAGGTATAAATTTTAGGGTGGACTGCAATTTTTTTTAACATATACTTATGAATTATATGTATTTTCCAAAAGAATAAAACAGTATTCTCCACTAAATTAGGAGTAAAACTAGTAATAAATTTGCTAAAAGAAAACCAAAATAGAAGGGGGTCTAACACAATATCTGAAAAAGAACAAAAATAAAAATAAATTTAAGACAATATTTAAAAAAATGGGCCGGGCTATAGCCCGGCCCAGCCCACCTTTGGTCCGCCTCTGCTCAGCAGGTTCAAGATCAGCGTCGATGTCTTCAAAATGGTAAAGGTCACTAAAGAACTGCACTCGTTGTGCCTCATGTTCATACATCAACCCTGCATAAAAACATAGTTAGAAAACCAACACAAACCAATATAAATCAACATAAGAAAAGAAGGTTCCATATGGTAACACAAATAGAAGAAACATTAACCAACAACAACACGCACATGTACATTGATATAGAGCGACTTGAGCGTCGGACATTCTCTGAGGAAGAAGATGATGGCAAGTCTAGACTTCTCACTCATTGCATGACCATCCCATGGAACTCCGGCAAATTCTTGAACATCGGTCCCCTAGTCTAAAACGAACCACCTTCATTCTCACCCAAAACAAACTTGCAACACAGAGAAGAAAAAGGTTAGAAATTGAAACACAAATCAATTGCAACAACAAATCAATTCATTGAATGCAAGTATTCCAATATGAAAGAACCAAGACGTAACAGAGAGAAGCTCAGCGCTCTTGATCGCCAACACAATCCCCATCCATTGCTCCTTCGACTCGCACACTAAAAGCAGAAATCTGAGCCCCAATCAATCGAGGGGCACCCAAAGCTCGAGCTTCTCAACATTTTCATTAAATTCGAAGAACCTGAGACGCGGGCATCAATGAGCACCCTGCCAGCCTCCTTGATCCTACAGATGGACAACTTCATATTCTCGATGCGCGGGTTTCGGGCAGAGGATATCTCGATCCGACTAATCTAGTGGCAGAAATCCAGATTCAGGGTCTCAAGGAGCGGGCTTTTCGAGATTAAGAGATCGATAGCCTCGTCGAAAATCACCACGCCATCCAAGAAGAGGTTTTGAGAGAGGAAAATCCTAGGATATATTGATCAATTTGATGGAAAGTGCAGCAGCTGAGCTTGAGGAAGTGAGGAGTGAGAGCAGAGGAAAAGAGAAGGGAGGAGCTGGGGGTTCAAAGAGGAGGTATGAGTGAGGGCGATTTTCGAAGCAGAGGGCGACGTCGTTGGCAGATTTTGAGGCGGCGGAGTGGCCAGGGTCGAAGGATCGTATTGGGAGGCCGGAGTCGGAGTAGGAGACGATGCGAAGGCGGCAGACTGTGATGTTGGGGTAGAGGCAGAGGCAACAATTTCCAATTTTCATATTTAATTAACTCGAGCAGCAAAGACGAAGAGTCACCGGGCATTTGTCATAAAAAATGATAAAAAATTGGATAATATAAAAGAATGATAAAGTTTTGGGGGTAAAAAACTATGGGCCTATTTTTTTTCATTCATTTGTACTGTGAGCCCAAATTCATACAGGATAGTATAAAGAAATGAAAAATAATTTGGGCCCCTCCTGGATTTGTGCCGTGGGCTTGTGCCCTGGTCGCCTTGGTCCAGGGCGGGCTTGCGTATTAGCATTTAGCATTATTTGTAAATTGCAACGCCTATTTTACATGCGAAGGGAACATTTAACCACATCTCCAAGTATTTTGGAAACTATTCGTCTACTGTGAAATTAAATCTAAAATCGAGATGGTACTAGAGTGTCAGAGACAAACTAAATAGTGAATTGTCATAAGAAATTAGGAGAAGATTCTAGCAGATGAAAGTTGCCGAGGAGATTAACAACAAACTTGAATGAATTTTTTTGCCTCTGTTCCCAGTTGTGTTGGACATTCAGATATACATGTGCCATTATCCTTTTTGTACCACTTTCTAGAAGCATGGGCACATACATAGGATTCCGACACGATACGAACACGGGACATGACTGTTTCTCAATCAGTAGGACAAGGTGACACACTAATGTGACACTAGAAAATAGATAAATAATAAAGAGATAGTATGGACACACATAGTCATACATAGACACATCCTGTATCTAAAAGTCCAAATGCAAATTTCTATTAAGATAATAGCATAAAATTATTATGATTGAAGGAATTGTTTTTGGCTCTTCATCATCTTCAACATTTTATAGAGGATATATCTCACTTTTTATATCGAAACATGTAATAAAAGTGAATAAACATTTCATACATGAATTGTCATCAAAGTAGTATACAAAATTGTAGGACATGTGTCCAAGAAGTGTTTGACAAGTGTCCTAAATTAAAAAAAAATAATCGAAGGGACATGTTTGACTAGTATCAGACATGCTCACACGTCTGATACGGGTATGACTTCATGATTGAAGTGTTTGTGCTTCATAGGTGAAAGTGCTTCTCCGCATTTTTGGTTTCATGATAAGTTGCTTAATCTCAAATGACATAATTAGGGTTTGGATAGAGTTGTAAATTGATTCAAGTTGAATAGGATCTAGAGTTGGGGATCTTCTGGGGTCAATCAACTCCTTTTTTCTCTCTAAGTTTTTGGAGGCAATTTTTTTAATATATATAAATTTAAATCATCAGTCCTTTATTAATAATGCTATGGCTTTGTCATTAGCTGTTTATAAGATGCTGGATTATGATGAAGTCATGGACACAAAAGAGTCTTCTCTTCACAACTTAGCTTATCAGTTTTCTTTTCATTTTTCTAAAAGAAATTTCTCTCCTCTTGACAAGGGTGAAACTGAAATTGTAGTAAGATTATGTGGGCAATTTACAAGGTAATAAAGTGGCCCGTCTCTTGAAAATTTTCCACTATTCTTGGATGGGCGTTTCTGTTTTTCCTCATCTTAATCTCTTTTGCGATCTGATCTTCTGTATAGCATGCTCTAATGTCTTCATCTCTAGTATTGCCATCATCATCCAAGCCTTTTCCTATCAGATGGGATAGTATCAATTAAGGACAACAAACTCCTACAAAGTATTGGCCAATTTTTAGACCAGCTATTTTGTATCAACCCCCTCCAAGTTTGTGCCAATTTTTAGGAAGATGCCATAGCAGGGAAGCCCACAAAATCTTAATTAGTTGGTGGGTAAGGAATTGTCCAGGGACAATATCTAAGCTCATGCTACCATCGAGTATCGGACGCCTCTAGACCATGAGAAAAGTCTATGACAAAGAATTAAGATGATAATTTTCATCATCATCATCTAAGCCTTTTTCCAACTAAATGGGGTCGGCTATGAAGCAAGGCTCCATGAATGATTTGATATACTTTAACAATTGGCTATCGATCTGACGTCAAACATCTCATACTTAATGCCAACTTTTTGGCCAAGGAAATTATGGATAACAGAGGCTTGCCATAATCTTAGAAAGTAGTTGGCATCCTCCAAATTCTCCTAGACTTAGGACAAGTCTAGAAGGAGAAAGAGAGATTAAATTTGCTCTAAAAAGTACATTCAACTTCGAGGTACACATACATCCAAGAGTCAAATACAATGCTTTTCCCCTTATATATAATGTTACTAGGAAATTGCATTCATTATAAGACACAATATAAACAAGAGTCATTTTTACTTTTTCTTTCATATGCATATGTGCAATAACGCTTGGTACCTGAGTTCTTCTCTCTAACTTGGGGCCCAACATCCTTAAGATTCCTTACCCCTTTTCACCAAATCCAGCCTAAGGTCTATCTTTTTATCCTAGTGATAAATTTGAGGCTTGCTGAAAACTTTGGACAAGGATCGACTGTTTATAGTGCCTTGATGACATCCTACTACTTGTCGTAGTTTCTATCCTAGTTATGACTTAAAATTGCTTAAGCATATCACAAAGCAAAAGCTAGTTGCAAATTTTGAGTCTGCCCTTGGCAGGTAAGGAGTGTCTATTGAAACGTTGAAACTGATTTTGGCTCCTGACATCATCATTTGTTGTATTCAAAGCTGTATCACCTTACAACGATGCAGAATTTCATTTTACTCATCCTGTCTTGAGCCAATGTGCTTATTCGACACAGTTTGTTGTTGTGTGTTGCTCCCTTGCGCCAGTGGTTAAGATCACCACTATAACTTCTAGTGTAGCCCTCTGTGCTTGTTCACAGCATTGCTACTCTTTCCCATAGTTTTCAGTTTTGGCTTGTGGACCACCATTAAGTTTGATCCCTAACTTTAAGACTGCAGTTTGCTACTTTCCATTTGCGGTTGAGCTTCTGCAGATGCAAAGCTCTCTTAAGATTCCTTGCGTTTCTGAACCATTTGGGTTAAAGATCCAGTCTTCCAGATTAATGGGACAGATATCGAGTTTTGCTACATCAACTTATGCTTAACCTATTACAGGATGTTTATATGTTAACTTATGTGGTAAATTCCTTATGCTGAATCTTCGGTCTGGACTCTGGGCTTGTTGAACTTTTAGCTTGAACTTGCTTTTGTGTTCTTGTTTTGTATGCTGCTACATGTTATATCCAGTGCGTAACTTCTGATGTAGATAACTATCCTTGGCTATGAGGCATTATCTTACTCTTGCCAAGTTCATTTTTATTGATGCACAGCTTTTTCACATGCTTAAACCTCCTGTGTTAGTCCAGTCTTCTTCTCCATTTTGTGTTTATTGTATGTATATTCTGCTTGTGCCATGCATACTCCCAGCCTCTTTCAGGCTTCTATTTAGCTCAGCTCTCAAGCCTTCGTTGATCCAATGCCTTCTGTTGTTACCTAATTGCTCAACATCCTTGGGTCCCACCATTCACAAACCTTTACCTAGTCAATGTGTCACCATTTCTCATTGTCTAACCTTTGTTACTGTAGTGAGCATTGTAATTGTATTGTACATTTGTCTCTAGGTCCCTAGTGCACCATTTGCCATTGGAATTTCCCTTGTTTCTTTCATAGTTGTCATGACAAAACTTTTTTTTTTGCTTCTTTTCTTTTACAAAATGGAGGTGACACATGATGGAAGGGGAAAACTAGGTTTTGTGGTCGGATTAGGGAAACACAAATGTAGAATTAGGGTTTGTGAAAATTAGAGATGAACTCATATAGAGATTAAGGGTAAAGATAGAATTCTGGTCTCTCACCCAGGTGAATCGATCACCCACTCCATGCATCGCACACAAAAATTTAGATTCGGGGTTCACACCCAGGAGAATCTCTCTCCCACTTCATGCCTCTCACACAAAGATTCCAGAAGAACCCGATTAGGGTTTCAATCTCTAAAAAAAATTCAATAATCCATTGATTCTCAAGCAAAAGAGCTACAAGAGTATAAATAGAGGAGGCCTATGCACTACTTGTGCCTCAAATAAAGAAGATTAAAAGACTAAGAAAATAAAAACTAATAAAAGAAAAGACTACTAATATTCCTAATCAAATATGTCTAAGTCTTGGCTTGATCTCCATCACGAGGTACCTTGCATGTTTCTGGTAACTAATTAAATTGGACTCGCATAAAGATGTTAGATTCAAGTGAGAAATAAATATTGACTAGAAGGCATAAATTGGAGGTCTATGGCGCTTAACTTTTTGGGGATTGACATTATATAATTGTGGAAGTTCAGAATTTATAATCACAGCCCTTGCAAGAAACTTCATATCTTACACTTATCCATCAAGATAACCTTTGTGAATGCAAATGTCTTTTCCTAAATGTCCTATTAAGGCTCTCAATTAACGTGTTCAAATGTTCACCCTTTTGCTTAAATAGGAACCATCTACAGATATGTCACTTCGACTTTATCTCACATGAACGTACTAATTCAAATGCATCTCCACCACCATCTCCCTGTCTCCCAGCTTATTGTTCTGATGCTTTTTGTAGCTGTCTTCTCCTTTAAGCAAAGTAGCCAGTTCACATTGTTATATTATGGAATATTTTTCTTTAAACACAAAAAGAAATTGTAACTATGTTGGAATTCTTCTGACATGCAAACATCAGGAAAATTTTAAGTGAGATTTTGGTCTAAAATTAGAAAATTACAAAAGCTAGACCATTGGGATGGAATCTTACTAATATTAACACGAAAAAGCTTTCTGTATTGTTTTTCTAACATTTTTAATATAGATTTAAGTGTGGTCGTCCAGTTGACTGCAAAGTATTCTTATGTAATGGTAGATCACCTTATTATTGTCTAGGATCTCTGGTATGGAGGGAAAAGAAAATGTGTAGTTGTTTTCCCTTTTGCACTTGTACTTTTTTTTTAATCATTGTTCTTCAAAACTCCACTCTTATATTATTGAGAGCTTCTCATTTTTCTTTTGTCATATACTATGCTAAATCATATTTTCTGTGGGAAAAATATGTTCTCTCCATTTACTGGTGTCACATCTTCTCTACCTCCTTGACCAATAAACTAATCTATAACTTCATGATTTCAGGTTGCCTACTATAAAGTGCCTATTTTCTGCCTCTATTGTCATTTAGTATAGCATATTTGTATTTATCAGAAAGTGTCTGTTTTTACTTAATATGTCTACTTTCAAGTGCCTCCTCTGTCTGCCTTAAAGCGATTGGGTCATAGAGGTTTAATTTGGGCTAGGGGTGGTTGGGCAGACCGGGGTGGGTTGGGGGTTGTTCTCGAGCTCTAGCATTTCACGTGACATTGGATTTAGGGGACAATACTGAGTAGGTGGATATCTGTAGGATGTTTTTTAAAGGGGAATATCGGTAGGGTGTTAGAGAACCTTTGGTTGCGTGCGCTACTTCAAATGTTAGATTAATAGAAATCTGAGTTTTTATGCTAAGGGCACTCATTTTAGTTGTTCTGTACTCGCACTCATTTTAATTGTTCCATAGTATGTTGGAGTCAAAATTTTGTTTTCTAAACAGGTGTTAATCAGGTGAGATCTAGCATCCTATCCTATTAGGCATTTAATTAGATAATTCCTGAATGACACTATTTGCAGGGTGGTTTTGCAAGATGCAATCAAGATGGTTTGGCTGCATAATACATGTGATGCGGAAAGCTGGAAGGAGTTTCGAAATAAAATGATGTTGATTTACACTGAAGCTCAATCATCAGATTGCCCCCAAATAATGCAAACAATTCAGGTGATGAATATTTTTGTGATGGGTTCTTTAAGTTTACATAAAATTTTAGAGCATATGTTTCTAATTGGTGTCAGGTTATGCACTATTTGTGTTTCAACACTATGTTGAGATGTGAGTGAATTATTGCTACGTGTGTTTCACTTATGAGTTATGAGAATAAATCTTACAGTTAATCCATGTTATCTGATTAGGCATAATTCTCTGACAGAGGAAGTTGCAAGATAAGCTTGCCAGCTTGTTCAGCCTTTTTTTCTTTATTATTTATATTGATTGCATGAATTATCCTTAAATTTCATCCCTGTAAAGTTGGATCTACCTGTCTTTTGGCAATCATAATATTGATGCACTACAGTGACATTTTCCATCAAATTGCAAATTATCAGTTTTCTGGCTGGCTAGCTATTTAGTTTGATTTGTGAATTTTTAGTTAGCTAGCATTATAGCCATCAACAACCTAGCCTCCATCCATCAAAATAGTCTCGAGGAGAGCAACTCTAAGTTAAGAGGACAAAATATCAGTGATTTTTTTTTTTTTGCAACTGAATGTCTTGATGTCAAGACTGTACCAGTAATGAAATTCTGGCCAAGGCAAAGTCTGAGCCCTTCAGAAAATCTGGACAAATTGGCAGGTGGAGAGGGACCTGTCTATGAGCAACCTTGAAAATAATCTTGCTTAAGAACTATTGTAGATGACAAGGAAGAAAAAGTCGATTTACAAGCGAAAAAGATTTGCATTTGGCTAAAAAATTCCAACCAAGTAAACATCTTAAATAAAGTAGGCCGGTCAATGCCCCATTTCGTTAGCAACTAGAATATGGGTGCATGTAGTATATGTGACAATGTAAACTAACTGGATATATTGTGTGTGCCTGTGGGACTTCAATGAGATCCTATCTGAATTAGATTTTGTTTGAAACTTTGAATGGTTTTTGGTTATATCAGCTAAATAATCAGTTGAATAAGATTTTGACTCGCGAAAAGTAGGTTTAAATTTATAGAATGTTGGTTATGTATAGTCAGATTTGATTAAGCGCTTCATAATCAGTCATTCTATTGCTTTAAACAAATTTCACATAACTTTTATTTGGAGTTCAGAAACTTTTTGGGAACAATATTTGGTTATCAAACGTTCAGATTTTAGGGTCTCATTTTCAAAGGCACTTGAAAGGGAGTAGCCTGTCCGGGTAGAAAGCCTTAATGTAGATATAAAGCAAGAAGATAGATAAAAAGAAAGGCTCATTGCCCTGATAAATAAAAGAAAATATAAAAGAAAGAAAATATCTAAAAAACACTCTAGCACTGGTAGATAACTTCAATGAAACCATGAGAGGGAGTAGGCTGCCCCTCTAAAGATGATGTGAGAGGCTAAAAAGGTCCAAAGAAAATATAAAAGCAAGTAGCTGGGGAGAGGGAGTTATAATTTTACAAGCCTCTAGTGGAGGCAAACTTAAATGGGAGGGAGTAATAATTTCCCAAGCCTCTAGTGGAGGCAAACTTAACTGGTAAAGTGGCTGCCATTTAGAACAGCACAACGATTTTATAAGGTCTCATTTGAAAGAGGGTCTTGCTTTGATCGGGACATGTAATGGTACAGGAGAGAGCAGCTGTAGGGTTCAAAGCAAAACGCCGGGCATGAGGGTTTGACATTGTGTTTATAAGCAATTAAGCATAAATATATATAATTTAAGAACTGGTGTTCTGTTTCAGATGGATATGGATAATGTCGAGCTTGTACGGTTGTACCTGCCCTTGTCCTGGTGGCACTATTTATTTATTTGAAAGTAGCATTTGGCATCCCCAAGTTTATGTGACTACGTTTTGCTATCTTTATTAATAATTATTAATATTTAGAAATACTCATCTTAATGGTTTCATTTTTTTTTAAAAGATATGTCCTGAATATTCTGGTTGGTTCTCAACTTGTTATATTTAGTAACTAGATGTTCAACATCACATGGCTCTCATTTTAGATCATCAACATATTTACACTTCATAGACGTGATACCACTGCTGAATGTTTGACCAAGTTTGATGTTGCATTGCATTATCTGCTGTGAATCTGAATTCTGAACATAAAGAATTCAAGCATGCTAATCTGTTCCATAGACATGAGATGGAAAGGTAAGGGGTTACATGTGGTTGTGGTGCCTTACACATTACTTACTGTTGTTGCAGCTGGTCCTTTTAATGTTCAAGATATGGAAGGTCATGCTGTCTTATAATTATAATTTTTGTCATTTAGCTTTTATAAAACATTCTTATTTTCAAATTCCTGTGTTTCTTTTTTAGGTTATTCAGGATGAAATGCTCTCTGATGAAATAGAACAACACAAGGTTTCTGAAGCTAATTTTTATCCGCTCCCCCTTCAAAAGTATTTGCAAGCATTACACTCAGGAAACACTACAAATGTCGATGATGCATCTCACCGAAGCATTATAATGAGATCTTGCATGAGAGAACTGTACCATTATGCACGAATATCTGGTATTCATATCCTGGAATGTGTCATGGATGCTGCTCTGTCTGCTATTAGGAGGGAACAGCTTCAAGAAGCTAGTGATGTAAGTGTTTTTTTTCCCCCCCCCCCTTATTACATTCACCCCAGTGGTTCCTTCATTTGATTTATTACAAGTTGTTGCTTCTTCTAAAACTAACTGATGGCAACTGATCTGGTGTAGGTCCTCTCTCTGTTTCCCCTTCTTCAGCCTCTAGTAGCTGTCTTGGGTTGGGATCTGTTGTCTGGTAAGACAGCAGCAAGAAGAAAGCTAATGCAGCTTTTGTGGACAAGTAAATCACAGGTACTGAGGCTGGAAGAGTATTCTCTCTATGGCAAGCAAACTGACGAGGTACTTCCCTTTCAGTTATGTATGATGCAACTGTTTGGAACACTGCATTAGTGACTTTTCAAGATGTGGAGTGACTGATAGGCATAAACATGTCAGGTATCGTGCGTGGAGTATCTCTGTGACCTTCTATGCTTTCGCCTTGATCTTGCTTTCTTTGTTGCTTGTGTGAATTCTGGCCGATCTTGGACTTCAAAAGCTTCTATGCTGTTTCGCCAAAAGGAGCATATTAAAGATGAGAAAGACACTGGGGATTTAGACACTTTTGTAGAAAACTTCATACTCGAACGACTGGCTGTTCAATCTCCTATGCGGGTGAGTATGTTCTTTTCTACATCGAACTTTATAATGCTGGAATACCTAAGCACTAAATGGTTTTCTTGTAACTATTTCAATGAAATGCATCACAAAATGGAGATATAATCTAGCATCTGCACATACATATATTACTTTTGAGTTGAGATATATTTTCTGATTAGATAAAGGGGTGTTATGAGTTCTGGATTTCTTGGGTTGGACGCGGGCTTTGACTAGCCTCTGACTTGGGCTAACCCAGGACTTGGACTTTTGGTTGGCTTCACTAGGATTCTTGGACAATTTAGACTAGGGGTGAGATAATTTTGTAGGATTTTGATGACATGGCACTCTTCATTATTTGGCCTTATTAAAATACTAACCTGACACTAATTAATTGTTTTTATTGAAATAATATCAGTATCATTTTATAATGAACACTAAGATAATTACTATTAGTCATTCATAATTATTAATTTGTCCACACACACACATGCGCCCCCACCCCCCAACCCCAACCAAAAAGAAAAGGTAAAAGTTCAATAATCACATAGCAACCAAAGTTCTTTTTCTCTACCAACTCATCACAATTAAATTAAATCTACATTTCCTTTTTGATTTCATATTTACAGTTGCCACAATTTATTGTAAAATCATTGAAACTAAATTATTTCTCCAAAAAATTTAGAGACATATATGCCCATTAAAGTTCATAGCGCAATCCTAATTATTGTTAAGAAAATATAAAGATGTGAGGGGTGTTTTCTGCTTTTGGGAAAATTAGAGAGTGGGATCAATTAGATCTCATCTCCTATCTCGTTCCGCACGTTCTTCCAGATCCCAGATCATCAACATCGCCAACACAACCCAAATAATCGCTGCAAAAGCTCATCCACATCACCCATAGTTGCTGCGCTGCCTTGATGCTTGCTGTCATCGCTGCGGCTTACTGCATTGCGGGAGAGCCAAATCCAACCCTAACCCCCAGCCCACAATTTTTTTTTCTTTGGACGGGATTTGGAAGTGGGACTCAATCTTATATACTACTGAAATTGAGATTGCAAGAGTACATTCTTAGTCTGAGTCGAGGTAAGTGATAACGCTAGATTTCAAAATCCAAATATCAATTCCAACCAATAACACCATAGTTTAAATCCTAGTAATTATCCAAGTCCAACCCAATACACCCCCCATAATTTTCTTTATTTTAATTTATATCTACACGTCATTTGTGGTCATTTTATGCACCAACACTACAGCTGCATATTCTTAGATTTTGTTTTTCTTTTGGCTTTATAATTATACATAGATTACATCATAATCTCTCTCATATTCATTTCTTTGAAAGAACATAGTTAAAATTGAAGTTGCTGATGAGGAATTATTGCCCAAGGATTCTGACACGCTAGTTATCTTGTAGGTCCTGTTTGATGTAGTTCCCGGAATAAAATTCCAAGATGCCATTGAGGTCATTAGCTTACAGCCCATTGCTTCTACATCTGCAGCCTGGAAAAGGTTCTAGTCATAATGTTTTTTGGCTTTTTACGGATTTTTATCATTTGCTGCTACCAAATTGATAAGAAATGGTGATAATTTTGATAGAATGCAAGATATTGAGCTAATGCACATGCGGTATGCTCTTGAATCGGCTGTTCTTGCTTTGGGAGCCATGGAACAGTGTCTAGGTGATGGAGATGAATATCAATGCCGTTTGGCTATGTCATATTTGAAAGACTTGCAGACTCACATGGAGGCTATCAGTAACACTCCTCGCAAGGTTAGCATGATGATAAATTGCTTCTTTTCTTTTCTCAGGATGTTAAAATTGTATTTCTGTGACTGTTACTTTTTTCTTTTTAACACTAAAGCTTGTTCGTGATGCATAAAACTTCCACCTTCCGTTCTTTTGCTGTAAATCTTCATTTATCCTGCAGCGGGTTGCAAGTTATATTTTCCATACACGATACAATTTTCCATGTTCTAAGGCATCAGTGTGATTATAACTTCCATAGCTTTTGGTTGTTCCTCTCCTTTTTGATATCATGTCAAAAAATGTATTCACAATCACGCATTTAATGAAAAGTGCTTATTCATCTAGGATTGGTATCACTTATCTTTCATAAACTTCAATGCTCTCTCTCTTGGTAGATTGACTATAGTGTCAAATTTTATCTATAAACAACAAAAGGTATTTTGCATGTGGGTGAGAGCCACAACATTAGTTTCCCATGCTTACTCCACTTCAGCCTTGTTATGGCTTGAGTAGAGAGGTAGTGTTAGACTAGGAGTTTGCCTATGGGAAGCTCTGACTAATAGTATTGCCATTATTTCTAGTGGCATATATAGGACTGCTTATTGATACATAGCTCATAATGTTAGTTGTTTGTCAATGTCATTGTTGGATGAAATAGTGCAACTGAAGGTATAATAATTTTGAAGGACAATATGTTTACTAGCGCTGAATGAAGTAGACTTTTGAACCTTAATCCAATCTTAAGCAGGCACTATTATAACCTTTTTTCCACAGTACAATTTGAGTTGGACCATATCTCTTACTATCATCAAGCTTTGTACTAATCAATTGGGTTGTTTTGATGAATTTCATTGCCAGTTCCTGCTTTCAACTTTGATTGCTTTGTCTCCTAGTGGTACAACTTCTATGGTACTTTTATATTTTTGGTCCTCACCTTATTCCAAGTCATAATTGATTGGCAATAAATGCGTTGTCCACTCTGGATCAAACAGAAGTTTTTTTTTTTTGGTTTTGGGGGCCGGGGGGGGGGGGGCGTCTGTCATGGAGTTATTTGACCCTTGCGGTCAAAGGGAAACCTTCACAATGCTGGTGAAATTGCGAATATTATGCTATAGGCAGTAGAGATAGGTGATGACCGGAGAGATAAAATTTATGAGGAGGAAGTGTTGTAAATCTGGGAAAGATGGTTTCAAAGAATATATCATAGCTGTTAGGGTTTCATGTCATCTGAGGATATACTTTGAGCTTATCCCGTTGACACGGTATGCGGCTATGTATTGGGAACCTGGGATGGAAGCTGTATTTTGTTAAAGGGGTCAGGAAAGAAGAGGATAAGACCAAAATATAGCATAATGTTGAATATCAAAGCACTAATTTGACAAAAAGTGTAACCGGTCCTTGGAATGGTTTGAGACTCGTTACTAGAGTCTATAAAGCTGACTGGCTCTTATTGATGTGGCTTCTTGTATGATCATGGCCTTCTTACATACTTATCTCATCAGTGCTCTTATCCTATTTTGGTAGTCTTCATATAATTTCATGTTTGCATCTTGGTCATTTATAATTTATCAACCTAGGCTAGTTGTATCTGTAAGTAAAGTTTTATTCTTGTTCGGATCTGTTTTTTCCAACTCTGTTATCTATTTATTCTTTGATACAGATCTTTGTGGTTAGCATCATTACCTCACTGCTGCATATGGATGAGGTATCTATAGATGCGACACATATGGCCCCACGCAGGAGTCATTTGGCCTCTATGGAACTGCCTGATCTGAGTAGTTCCAGTGAAGGAGGAAACAAGCTGGTGGTTTCTTTTTCTGGGATGCTACTTGATATATTGCATCATAATGTGCCAGCAGTGGGGCCTGAAATGGAGCATTTGTTGAACAGTGATAGTGCAGCCGCAGGAAGGCAGGCCTTGGAATGGAGGCTTTCACATATCAAGCATTTTATTGAGGACTGGAATGGCGGTTGTCTATTTTAGAGCGTCTTCAGCCTTTGTCTGAACGATCATGGAGTTGGAAGGAGGCATTGGTTATATTGCGTGCTGCTCCTTCAAAATTGTTAAACCTGTGAGTTTGGAGGGGACTTAACATTTTTGATTTTACTTTTATTCCTTTTATACCATTCTTAGTAGTGTTCAATATCCTCTTTTAATTCTAAACCTGGTTGGTGGCTATGGTTACATTTTATCAGATATTGCCATCTGTTATGTTTTCTTCAGCTGTCACATGTGATCATTGTTCTTACTGTCTTGCCACATCAATGATGCATGAATCATTTTCCAAGTGAAGCTAGGTTTTCCATCATGGCTTAAGCAGTTAGGTCCCTGCTTTTGCATGGCCTAGTGTGTCGGCACCAGTTTAAGTATAGTCATGCTGAATTGACATGACTGGATGAAGTAACAGAAGATGTGTGATTGTATTTACATATTCTGTCCTATTTTCTATGTTTACAAGCATTCTATTACTCAGAGGAAGATTGATGTTTCTTCCCCATGTTTGCTTATTATATGCATCTAATCATCCAGGGTTAACAATTCTATTTTGATCACTCCAACTTTCTGCTTCTCAACTCTGGTTCACATTCTGATTCCTTCTGAAGTTCCAGCATGCTCATCTTTGAATATGACTGCGTATTTCTCCTTAATTACTTTTTTTGTTGCTTGGTTTTCATATACCTAGCATCCATTCCCTGTTGACAATGGTGATGTACCTTTAAACTATCACAGTTGACAAAATAAGGATTAATTGTTGATAATCAAAATAGTGTTACCCTTATACTTTTTATCTCCAGTTCACTTACAAACCCATGTGGTTGTGATCCACTTGCAAGTTATGCATCTGTAATTTTCCCCATACAGAAGAACACATTATTCCAACCAAAATTTTGTGCGACGACTCATAGCAATGATCTTTGTGGAAACCTTTAACAGCAAGGATGTTCAAGTTAGTTTACTTGAGACAGTCCTTACAAATGATTATTCCAAGTGACCTCTAGCTTTAAATGTCCAAAGAGTATGCCAATCTGTATGTTCATTTGTACTTATAATGATCTCATTGAGTACTTAAATCTCACTGTCCTCCCAATGCTTAATCTGCCTGTTTATTGTTTCCTCTATTTCCTAATGACATGAAATTGTGTACCTTTGCTGATTTATTCTATGGTCTTTGAATAATTGCTAGCAACAGTGAGGCACATATACATACCATGAAAGTTATTATAAAAATTTATCGCTAAATAAAACATGATTTTTTGACTACTTTTCTTTTGGAATCTTTGATCAGTTGCATGCAAAGGGCAAAATACGATATAGGGGAGGAGGCAGTACACAGATTTTCCTTGCCTGCAGAAGATAAAGCTGCTCTTGAACTTGCGGAATGGGTGGCTGGTGCTTTTAGAAGAGCATCGGTATAATTATTAAAATTTCTCCATCTATATTACTGCAGATAAGTATGTTGCACGGACACGGCAACATGGAAATGGACACGACACGTGGATGCACAACAAATTCTTAAAATACACACGACACGTGTGTCCGACACGCGTGTCATACACGTTTCGGACACGATACGGCTCCTTGATAGAAGTGCCCGTACTACATCATAAGCTTTCATGCATGGGGGCTTTAATGTATTCATTGAATATTTTGCACTTTCTCATTGTTACATTCAACAAATCAAAACAACCAGAGTTTTGACAAGTTCATTTCTTGTATAACTGAGGCAAGTAAAATGGTAGCTTTAAGAAAAGCCTAATAGTCTTCTTTGTTGAAATCCATGATTGTAAACTTGTATGTTTGATAGAATCTCATTAAAGGATGTTCAAATTCCTAAGAGAATGATAGATATATGACCTTAACTGTAGAAGATGAAAGTAAATAAGATGAACAAATATAATTTGGGTGATTTCTTAAACGGAATGTTAGAAAAGAACACGAAGAGGGATGAAAAAGGAATAAAAGTGAAAAAAAGTGGAGTTGGAAGGAGTTTGAAGATAAAAGAAAATGAGGTCTACAATAAAAATAATCTATTGAGTCAAAAATTGATAGTCATTGCCTGAGGAAGGGATAAATCTATAATATAATACATCATCAATTCCTTATTCCAGCTGTTTGCTGGTTTTAAAATCTCATTGCCACATCTTCCGATTAGGGTTTTGCATATCATGTGATATGCATCAAATTACTAGTTACATCACCAGAATACAGTTCTATGTTATTTGGGCAATTTCTATTTTGTAATGTTATTGTTCATCTTCTATTTCCCTCCTTAAAAGCATAAAATACAAATTTCTGCCGCCCCTAGGTTTGGCCATTGTTATTATTCAACGCCGTTATGGTTCCAACTCATCTATAGATCATGCTTGGGGAATCCATATTTCTCTGTTTTGTGATCATACTAGTCGGCACTTGCCCATCAATTTAGGCTTCTCCCATTTATTTCAAACCCTGTATGTGCTCTAGTTTCATCATAGATTCCACCAACTTTGCCTCCTTTTCTGCTCATGCTTATTGGGTGTTATTAGTACGTGATTTTGCTGCAATATGTTTTTGGATTCTAGATCATTTTTCTCTTATTCCCCCCCACCTGAGATAACCACACACACACACACACACACACAGAGGAATATGTAAATCAGCTCACACAGGAGGCAACTCCGTCCTATGTCGCACTCAACCATGATCCGACCGCACATTATCAGATGTACACATATAAAAATTAAGTGATTTGGAGTTCGTTTGCTCATTGATCTAATCGTTCCATTTGATTCTACTGTTAAAAAATCATTAATGTTTGAACCCAAAGAAAATGGAGTAAACAAACTCTAAATCAGGTGATTTTTATGTGTCTATCTTAGAACATGAAGATGATAATATGCGGTCGGATATGGAAAATTCAATCGAAAACTTGAGTTTTGAGTGTGACATAGGACGGAGTTGTCTCCTGTGTTAGCTGATTCCCATCTCTCTCTCTCTCTCTCGGACACACACACACACACACAGAGACAAGTAGAAGCCTTAAGTATAAGTATAAGAAGTTCCCAAAGCTACACCCAAAATAAAGAAACCTAGAGACAAACTAAATAAGCAAGTACAAAAGTCAGCAGCGATCTCTTAACAGAAGATTATAACCGACCAGCCAGCCCTCTAGATCATCAACCTATTACCTCACTGGCCATCTGAGCTCCAGAAAATGAAATCAGAGCTTGACTTGAGTGACCACCAAAAATAAAGGAAGAGGACGAAAGCAAGTTTTGAAATCTCAGAATCGGTATCGGAATCGACTCACATTTATTAGTATCGGAATCGACTGAATAGTCTTGGATCTCTGGGTAATATTGGGATTGGTAAAAAAAATTAAAAATTGTAAAAAAATTATTTTTGAGAATAATTGATGGAATTTGAAGAAGAGGAGGAAGAAGACACATCAGCCGCCGCCAAGTAGAAGATGAAGATGAAGATGCGGTAACAATAGCCCGTGTAGTAAAAGAAAATGAGGAGAAGAAAGTGGTGCAACTATAGCCTGAATAGAAGACGAAGACAAGAAGAAGAGGAGGAGAATACAAAGACGCAATAGCAGCACGCTAGCAGCAACTCGAGCAGAGAAAAGGAGGAGAAGCAGCAACAACAACATCAATAACAACTTGAATAGAAAAAGAGGAGGAAGAAGGACCAAAAAGGAAAAAAATATACTTTATAAACAAAAACCAAAACTTTTTACTTACTGGAGGAGATTGCCATCGCAGGAGAGAGATCCGAGCTCGTCATTGCCGGAAAACTTCTTGGAATTAAGCCTTATATTTAATTTCCATGTTGGCTGCTATTTGGGGGCAGGGAGAAGAGGGATCAGGTTTTATCTTTTCTATTCTTTTTTGCAAAAGAAATGCCGCCACATCGGCCTCATATCGCCCGTATTGGCAGATACACAACGATATTGGCCGATACTGTTATTATATCGCCGATTTCAAGCTGATTCCAATGCCTTTGATTTTATTGCACCGAATTCATATAGCTGTCGGCCGATTCCGATACGAATCGGCTAATATTTCAAACCTTGGACGAAAGAGAACTAATACCAGGAATCACTTGGGAACTCACTAGAGCAGGGTTTCTTAGCTTCTCTCGCAAGCATAAGTGAGGACATAAGTATCAACCTTTTTCTTCGAAGGCAAAGCAGGATTAGTTGCCCAAAAATTCTCAAAATGAAGCATAGAGTCAAGTATATGAAGCATCAAAACCGCAGAATGATTAAAAATCCTAGTACCACGGTTCAAAGACTCGGCCGAGTCGGAGACGAGTCGGCCGAGTCGTATCCGTCTCGGCCCGCTCCGAGACGAGTCCGAGTCACGAGTCGATCAACTCAACTCAGAGGAGACCGACTCGGCCGAAAATCGGAGTTGACTTGGTCGACTCGGCCGATTCACGGTCGAATCGGTCGTGACTCGGCCGAGTCGGCCGAGTCGACTCCGATTCTCGGCCGAGTCAGCTCGAAACGTATATTTACTTGTGATGAACGGGTATAAAGAAAAAAAAGAAAAAAAATTACCTCTCGCTCAGATCTGGAGATCGCCGCCATAGCCAGATCATCGCCGCTCAGATCTGAACTCCGCAGCCGCCCGATCGCCGTCGGCCGCACCTCCCTAGCCCCAGATGATGTTCCTCCCTCCCTTTGTTTCTCTCTCCCTCTCCCTCTCACCTGCTCTCTCCCGCCTCTCCATCTCCCATCTCTCTCTGTCTCTTCCCTCCCCCTCCTCTGTTTCTCTCCCCCTCCCTCTCCACCCGCTCTCTTTCTCTCCCTTTCCATCTCCCGTCTCTCTGTCTTTTTCCCCTCCCCCTCCCTCTCTCTCCCTGTTTCCGATCTCTCCCCCCTCTTCTCCCTCCGCGGTATGAGAGAAGCAGATGATGATGATGGCAGTGGTGAAGATGTGAGGGTTTTATCCAGTTCTAGTAGTGATGATAATGAAGATGGTGATGATAATGATGACAGTGATGGCGGTGATAGCGGCGATGGTGATGATGACAATAATGAGGGCAACAATAGTACTGATGGAGGAACTTATAGTCTTGAAGGTCACATGCAAATGTTGAGTTTGACATCAGGCCAACATTATGGTATGACTTATGTCCATGACTACAGACCACAACTTGAGATATCTACGAGCACTAGTATCGGTTTGTCTACTTACCGCATAGATGATTATGATGATGATTTTGTGCCTCATCGTAATTCAATGTAGAAATAACTACATTAGCATGTATTTATGAATGTAGTTTGTGCAATTTACTATATTGTCATGTATTTTGATATACTTCTACCGACGACGCGTGTATTTATGTTTTCGTTTTATGTTTAGTGTGCTAGGTGATATGTTTTGGACATGTGATACATGAATGTGGATATCTACATTTTTTTAAAGATTTGTCGTGATTTTCAGAATTTTTGAATTTTCTATATAGCGTTTTGCACGTATCGTCCGAGATCGATCTGAGTCGCCGAGACCGATCCGTCTCAGTGCCCGCCGAGTCGGCGGCTGAGACCGCGACTGTGAACCATGCCTAGTACTCCTCTCATTCCATAATACCCAAACAGTAGCCATCATATACATATCCCAAATCATACAATATCTCCTCACCCTTTTATTCTCCAGACTGCCCATCAAGATTTAAGAGAGCTGGGCCTACTTTAATAGGGCAACAATCCTGACCAAACTCCCAAATAAAATTAATATGCAGACAATGAACAAATAGGTGAATTCCATTATGTTTATTACAAAACACACAATTGTTCCTAACTCTAATATTCTTATAGTCTAGATTGTGAACGGTTAACAACTTCTTTTGCACAACTTTCGCATCAAAATATAGACTTTCAAAGTCTGCCAAACAAATTTATTCCAAGCTACTTTAATCCCACCATTATTAAGGAATTTGTAAAAGGAGTTAACTGTGAAATTCGACCAGAAGCCCATCTCCAAGAAATAGCATCCTTATCATACCACTGATAAGTATTTAAAAAACAGATTAAGGGTCTGTTGGTTGTCGTAACTGGCCGTAATTCGTAGTTGTAATTGATAAAGTCTTTTACAATTGTAAATGAGTTACATGTATGTAAATTTTACGGTGTTTGGTTGGTAATATAAAATTGTAAAGTGGGAAAGTGTTTTGTACTTTACGGTTTGGTTGTCGTAATGTATAAGTCGTAAGTGAAAAAGTTGACCACAAAATTAACTATTTAGTGATTTTAAAAGTTTTAATACTGCAAATAAATATTAAAAAAGTTAAATATTAAAAAATTTAATATTATTATAAAAAATATTATAAATTGTATGACCACAAAATTAACTGTAACTGAGCTGTAAGTGAGTGGTAACGGGTTGCAAGTGAGTGTTAGTTGAGTTACGTAAGTCTTTTATAAATTACGGTCCAAACAAACGCCGTAGTTGTAACTGGGTAGTAAGTCATTTACGAATTACGGAGTTTTACGCGAAACAAACGGCCCCTAAATCAACAAAAGTGGGAATAAGAGACATACCAATAACTCTATTGAATTGAATATTCCACTCCCTATCCCCATCAACAATAAAATACTTGGTAAAAACTGAAGCTTCCTTATCCTTAGCAATAGCTAAAGGAGATAGGTGAATAGCTATTTTTCTTTTACTTAGCTGGTTTCCTAATATCATACACAGCGACATCAATTTCGTCTTTTCTTTCATGCTATTCAACATTAAAGCACGATCTCATGCATACCACTTAGTCGGTGAGGATAATTTGAGTACCAAACTCCATTTATCTGGTATTAGTGTAATCATACCTTGACGGCACAAACATGTCTTGTTTCTGAACGTTCTACTAGATTTTTGGATGTGCTATGCACATGCAACAAAATTCAATTGGTGTAAACTAATATATATTATTTCTTTTCAAGGAGGGATAACTTTTTGAGAGAGGAGGGAGACTATCTCTCTGTAATAACTAATGAATTTTTCATTAAAGCTTTCTTATGAGATTGAGATAAAAATTGGAATTTTTATTTAAAATGGACGGAATGGATGGAAGAGGGGGAGACTAAGTATCTAGATTTCTTGAACTAATAAATTCTAATTTTATTTTTTATTTCAAATTTTCTTTTGAGGTAGGGGTAGATAGATTCTTATTTATTTAAAATGGGCTTCTACAATTAAAGAAATGTTAAAGGTTGCTAAGTGTATATTTATATTTGATTAAAACAAAAAAAAATCTTTAAATGTATGGGTAGGAGAGAGAAAGAAGCACATGATTTTTTTTTAACCGAGAGAGAGAGAGAGAGAGAGAGAGAGAGAGAGAGAGAGAGAGAGAGAGAGAGAGAGAGAGAGTTCCATCACACCCCCACCACACACACTAAAAAAGCAAATAAAAAAAAATCTGATAACATGGTGCAACTCCCCATCATCCCTGAGCATGAACTTTATCAAGATTGTCACACATTGTAGTAATTCCGTGGGCACTTGATGCATGGGTAATTCATGTAAAAAGTCATTTCATTTTTTGTCTCTAGGTAGTTCATGTGCAGAAGCTCGCATGTACTAGCATGGATTTCAATTTGTTAGGTTGGTTATTAGATTTGGGGTGATAGCATCTACATCTTGGATACTATGGTTAGCACAACACCCCCACACCCCCCACCCCCAAAAAAAAAAAACACACACACACACACACGTGTGTGTGTCTATAATTTGACGAGAAATTGATATTTGCTCTGCCTGAAATACAATCCTTGATAGTGATATGCAGGAAACACAAGATGCGTAATGTTGATTATTGGTATATGATATGGAGTTCTCATCTCTTGTAAATGGTTATGGTCCGACTTGTTGTGTTATATATCATGTAGCATTTGCTTTAGTTAAAATAAAACATTCTTAATCCAGTTATTTATAAATGAGTAACTCTTTTTGATTTTGTATTGGAAATATTGGATAGAGATATTGACTTGACTAATGTAGCCCATACAACAGAATCAAACTTTGTCTCTACCATTTTGCATGGCCTTTCTGAATCATTCTTTGGCAACCTTTCAATGCAGGGTATCTTTCTATGCTGTAACACAACTTATTTAAATCCTTTCGTATGAGTCCAGCCTGCTTGGTTTTTTTTCTAACCTCCAACCCATAACACAAATCCAAGTGTCTGTCCGGATATGAGTCTCATTAGCTTTACACGCACTGGAAATCTTAGTCTATGCACTTCACTTTTATAATGCAACCACTTAGACCTTGTCACTTGTTAGATATTCTTAAGACAATATATACTTTCTTGCCACAGATGCATCTTAACATTTAACTTATTTGCAATAATGTGAAATATTTACCTAGCAGTTCCTTTCCAGGTGGAGGATGCAGTATCTCGTGTTGCGGAGGGGTCTATGAGTGCTGTACAGGAAATAAATTTTTCATCTTTGCGCGCTCAGCTAGGTCCTTTAGCTGCTGTAAGTGTTGACATCATTATTGTAAATAGTAATAAATTTGTAAATATATGTTGAAACCTCTCTTTTTGTCAGATTCTCCTGTGCGTTGATGTTGCCGCAACATCTGCCAGGTCTATGGATATGTGCAGATTACTTCTTGATCAGGCAAGTTTGTATTTTTTTTTTTTTTTTGTTCCTTCACTTTTAACTATTTGGCGAACATACGCATGATTATATTTCATCTATCTTGGTTGTTTCCGATGACAATTTACAGACCAGATCTTCCTACATGCATTCTTTTCTTGCTTAATTTGCCTATTGTTTCCCTTGAGGTATATTCTCCATTTTCTGTATTTCAACAGGCCAGGGGTATGCTATCTGAGATCTATCCAGGAAGCTCTCAAAGATAGGTTCTAACTATTGGGATCAAATTCAAGAGGTTGTGATTATTTCTGTGACTAGACGCGTCCTTCAGCGCCTGCATGACCTAGTGGAACAGGTTAGTTTTTCTGTTTCTCAGCTAACATCAGTGCACAATTCATCATTCTTTTTGGTGTAAAATTAGGATTAATTTATTTCACCCAACCTTTTATGGCATTGTCTGTCCAATAGACTGGAAAAAATTATGCAAACATTGTGGAAACAAATAATGCTATTCTTTTATTGGGTTACTTTATCAATTTAGTTGTTCATACTCTGAGCTTTATTTGTCTACTTGGTTTGGGTGGCTCCATCTTCTGTACTCCCATGCTTTAATCCTGTATTATTTCCTGCATCTTTATTCAAAGAATTAATTGAAATGCATTGAGAATAAATGAATAATCAAGCATGTCCTTTCTCCAGCCTGATTTTAAGCTACTCTGATCTGATGATTACTATCCATTTCTCATGTTTAGTTAGTGTAGTTTATCTTTAAATAAATATTTGCGACTTTATGAACTTATATCCACATCCTGCAATTACTGGAAAGTTCTTTGAGTGATATCATGTTGTTGAGATTTGTTAACTTGATATACATTGTTAGCTTACAACCTGATAGCTTAAGCTTTTCGGTAAGGTGATTTTCTGACATTGAATCAGAGTATCAGGTTTCAAAAGATTCTCGGTTCAAGCCTCATCTTTGTCAGTTTTAAAACACATATTTGTTTACCCCAATTTCTCCTGCCTTTTCCAATTGATTTGCGCTGGAGTTCTTTCCATGTGGCCCAAAGGCCCGCGTGTGGGGGAGGGTTAAGGTAGCTTGATATACACTGTTAGCCCACAACCCAATGTTTTAAGCTTTTAAGTCTTTTGGTAAATTGGTTTTCTGATGATATCCTTTCTGTATTTGATTACCATCACCATTCTTCAGATCTAATCTACTTCATGGTCTTTCTGATGATTGTGGAACTTACTCATGGCTTGATCTTTATTAGGATAGAGCTCCAATTGTTCAGGAGATGCTAGCTGAAGAAATGACTGTTTCTCCATCAATGGATCCTAACAGACAAGGACAAAGACAGCGCGCTCTTGTAATTTTACACCAGATGATTGATGATGCTCATAAAGGAAAGCGACAATTCTTGAGTGGTAATTGTCCATGCATTTGAAACTTAGGTCTGTATTTTATGCTTCTAGGTATGCACTCTTCTTGTTGCTATATCAAGTATCTATTTTATATATAGGCAAGCTTCATAATCTTGCGAGAGCCCTTGCTGATGAAGACGCTGACAATAATTATCAAAAGGGTGATGGATTCAACTATGATAAAAAAGTTCTTTTGAATCAGGAGAAGGGTGTTGTTCTTGGGCTTGGACTCAAATCTGTCAAACCAGCACCTGTAAATCAAGTGGCTGCTGAAAATACTAGTGAGCTTGTGAGTCATGACATGAAAGATTCTGGAAAAAGGTTTTTGCTCCCTTAATGTCCAAGCCTTCGACATATCTTTCGTCCTTTATAATATACATTGCAACTATTGGTGACATAGTCGATGGCATTGATACAACCCACGATTTCAACTTCTTCTCTCTTATATATGAGTGGCCTAAAGATGTAAGTTCTTGTGAATTTCTCTCACTTACATACAATTCTATATTCATTAGTTTTTTTTTCTACTTTAATTTACATATATGCTTGCAAGTGTTCCAAGTCGTTTCTATTGACACTGTGGGTTCTTGGGGAAAAAAGTACATGCACTTAGCCAGAGCTCAACACAGGAAGACACAACTATGGAATGAATTGCCCTATATTTTCTTTTTTAGGGAAAATAAATTGCACTATTAGAATGATGTAATCATGGCCTTGGAATAGACTATATATATAGCCTCTAATGAAATATAGCTGTTATTGGAGAGTGAGGATCATAGAGCCGTCTGAAAATGTTTGCTCCAATTATAGTTGAAAGTCGCAATTAACCTATTGATTGACCAAACCACAAAGTCTAGGCAATAGTAAATCACCTGTCAATCTGACCCAAGAACATCAACAGAAAGTCAAGGAAGTTTGAAACTACTGGTCGACCTATAAAATATGACAAATCAACCTAAGTCAATGCTAAACTCTAATATGATCATTAACTCTGACAATGAGGATTTTAGGCATTGTTCTTGTAGGCTTTTTGGTGATCAAATAGATAGAGATTTTCAATACCTAGTCATCCCTGCATTTGGATGCATCTTACGCATTTATCTTAAGAAAAACAAAGAGAAAATAAAATGAATTGAACTTCCAGTGGCACTCTCTTTCTTCATCAAGGATCTTCAATCTTGAATGAGCTTCACTTATTCATTTGAGATCCCTTGCTTGCTTCCCCACATCAGTCTTGAGTTGTCCTATCACTTTGCTTCTCAATGGAATTATTTAGCACAATTAGTAGACAATTATAGGTCTCCTCCCTTCTCTTAATATAGGGTCGGCTTTAATACTCCCAAGGCATAACTAGCTTCGTTATTCTACCAAAGCGCATGGTATGCAATGAAATTGGGTGACCCACTCTGGACAAGTCGATCTTCAAGTTATTAAAGTTCTATAAACAAAAAACCAGCCATTTCTCTGAACTTTGCCCATCCATCAAGTGGTTGCAAAATGAAAGGTTTCTCGAAAATATAACTAAAAAAATCTCATGATCCCTGAGTTGGAAGTCCTCTGAAACTTACAATTTTTTGTTTTAGATGTTTTAAGGTGTGTTTGAGAATTTATTTAAAGCCCAACCATATACAATTTTTTGTTTTAGATGTTTTAAGACGTGTCCTCAAGTACAGTTTTTGATATATAAGAGAGTTTTATGTGATTTCTCACAATATGAAGTATGTTTCCATGTTGGTTCTTGAGGTCTGAAGTGTTGTACAACGTGGTCTTATTTAGAGAACTTGTAAGTTTGGTTAGGGCTCTGGGTGGGAGAAAATTACGAGTCTATTTCAGTTCTGAAGACTGTTTCAAGGTTTTAACACTGGTTCTTTATGAGGTATCGGGCATAAATGGTGGAGTAAGTATGGAAAACTGCAATGAAAGAAACAGGGTTTTAATTGTGGACTCAGTTGACGTCACCAAATTTGGTCTCACACAAGGATAACCACAAAGACAGCAGCAATAAGTCAATCTGTGTTTATGGGAAGAACTTGAAAACTACACTATTCAATGTTTGTAAATAGTAAAAGTTTTGATTCCTTAACAAGTACAATTTCTTCAACCTGCAGCTTCTAACTCGTCTTGTTTTTGAGCGGGGAAGCACTGATGCAGCGGGAAAGGTAGCTGATATTATGTGTGTTGATTTTGTGCACGAAGTTATATCAGCTTGTGTACCACCTGTTTATCCCCCACGATCTAGTCATGGCTGGGCTTGCATTCCTGTCTTACCTACATTTTCTAGGATGAACTTGGAAAATAAAGTTTCATTCAATAGGGGC
The DNA here is from genome assembly GCA_038442645.1 of Agave tequilana. NCBI lineage: Eukaryota > Viridiplantae > Streptophyta > Magnoliopsida > Asparagales > Asparagaceae > Agave > Agave tequilana. The sequence continues at coordinate 11,527 of JAVJIF010020031.1, read as the reverse complement.
AGTGTGCATGGTTCATTTTCTGCAGCCCCTGGAAACCCACTTTATCCTCTTCAGCTGAATATAGTTAAGCATTTGGCTAAGCTTTCTCCAGTAAGGGCTGTTTTGGCATGTGTCTTCGGGAGTAGTATATTATCTACTAGTACTGAATCATCTGCTTCCAGTTCTTCAAATGATACATTTTTGCAAGCACCGGATGCTGAGAGGTTATTCTATGAGTTTGCCCTTGATCAGTCAGAGAGGTAATCCATTAGTATATAGAAGTTATATCAACTTTTCTTGTCGTTGTACTTCATCATTATATCTTGATCAGTCTGACATTGTTTAATATTCCATAGGTTTCCGACGTTGAACCGGTGGATACAGATGCAATCGAACCTCCACAGAGTATCAGAGTCTGCAATTGCAGCTAAGAGCGATAGTGAAGATTCTGCTGCTAAATTTGAGGCAAAAATTTCTGTCAAGCGTTTGCGTGAGCCTGAAAGTGATACTGAATCGGAAGTTGATGAAATGGCTGTTAGTGGACATATTGCTTCACCTTCTTCAGATTTTCATACCCAAGCCCATGTTGCTTTTGACTCCTGGCAGGATTCTCCAAAACCAGATAGTGTTGAACTTGATCCCACAGTTTTTCTTTCATTTGATTGGGAAATGAAGGGCCTTATGAGAAAGCTGTGGAAAGGTATACTTGATGTTATTTACTTTCTACTAATACCAATGTAATACTATCAATGCATCTACTATATCGTATAACTGATTACTTTCTAAATTTGTTTTATATTATTCTGGCCATGTCTGAACTTACATGTGACATGACCCACATGGCTACGTCAGTGTAGCTGTATGACCAGTTAATTAGCTTGAAAGAGGAAGATGTTGAGAAGACTTAAACTATATTAATGGAAAACTGATAAACTCCAGCAATGTTGATCAACTAGTCATTACTGACTATACGACAGTACTGACTATACTTAAAGACTCTAGATCTGCTATCTCTGAATGAACTACTAAGTGAAGCTGAAAAAGATAAAACTTGATTGGTTTCTGTACTTCTCTATGTGAAGTAGAGATTTATCGCGGATACATCTACTTAGTGCCACTACTTGCCTTAAGGCCTTAAGGTGTGCCAATGGGTTGTCATTCTGTGAAGTTTCATTATCTGACTAATCATCTTATATTTCAATCTTTGATTTGTTTTTATTTGTTAATAGGAAACTTAAATTTTGGACATGCATAAGCGAATATAGGGACAGTCATTCAAATAAGTTGAACAACCAGTTGACTCAGAAAGGAAATTAAAAATAATAGAAATTGAACTCCCATGTTCTAGACCATTAGTTCACTAAATGAATATGCTATTCTCGACAGCAAAAGGATAAAATGTTGCTGTATTTTTGTTTCTCGTGTTAAGAATCACTTCGAATTATCATTGTCATATATGTTTTTTGTCATTATATTGAGTAAAAGAACCAATAAATTGTAAGTAGAATTTCTTTATCTAATGTATTTATTATACTTCTGCTTTGGTATCTTGTTGCTAAGAAATTGGGTTTCAAATTTATAAGCAAAGTAGGAGCAGTAACTGAGCAGCAGCACATACATACTGAATAGGGATTTTGGTAGAAAGGTGTATATCAACTGGAATGTATACTGAATAGTTTTTAGTCAATCAAGAGTGCAGGATCGACTCATTTCTTTGAACCCTTAGCTCTAGGTTAGCTCATCTATTGGTCTGTTATATTTGAGTTGCAGAGCTTGCTATTTGAATAACAATTTTTGCTGAGCTAAGACATCCTGATGATGATTTCTTAAGAAACTTCGGTAATATTCAGCTGCCAATTCCCCCAATTGACAGGTTGATTAATGAAGGGAAACTAATGGATGCACTTGCTCTCTCTGATCGCTGCTTATGCAATGGAGCCTCTGATCGGTTACTTCAGTTACTTATTGAACGCAGAGAGGAAAACAATACACTCTCTGGACAACCTCATGGCTATGGGGCCCGAAATTTTGGGAGCAACAGTTGGCAATATTGTCTGCGTCTGAAAGATAAACAACTGGCGGCTAGGCTTGCTATCAAGTATGTAGACTTAACGACTGTTCTATTTTGTTTCATGAGAAAAGTAGGTCTATGTTGTTGCACAGATGTTTTAAGATTTGGTATCTGGTGAGAGACATCTAAAACTGATTCTTTCAATTGATTATGCTTTCACTCTTGTATCGCGCATGGAAATTAAGTTTTATATGAAACACATGCTGCAAAATTAACATTTCCTATTCTTCTCTTTCATGATCCATTAACTTTCTATGTATGTCAAGTTCATCTTACTTGATTAAATACGGTCAGCACAAAATCATTATACATAATAGGGAAGAAATTGGAGGGTAGTGCAAATCTAATTCAGTCGTTCTTGTAAGCATACCTACACAATGCATGATATATCACGAGCCTAATTGAGAGTTACCAAACAAGGACTTGAATTAGTAATATATGTTGATACTCAAATCCGTATACTACTAACTTCCTGACTTCATAAGAAAGATTTTGAAGAGTGCAGAACTATGGGAAGAAGTCTGGAGAGAGCCTTGCGTTTGGAGGGGTGATATGGCAAGAAAATTCAAGCAATGTGTTTTAAATAAATTAAACTAATGAGTGTTGGAAGTCTCAATGTTTGTTGTGATGCTAATGTTTTGCATAGAACTTTGGTACCATAAAGCAAGGGGTCGGGATGGAAGAAGCCTGTTGTTTCAAGATGATATTGAATGCCAACAATGTCAAAGTTTTGTTGGGCCATGGTTGTGTTCTCCATGTCAGCTATCAAAGTATCAAAAGCATAAGCAGATATTTAGCACGACCAATTAAAAATAGTTGTATAAACAAACCATTATAATAGTAGGGTTGAGGTCAATAGCAGCAGGCTGCAGGACAGGACTGTTCTTAGGTGCTAATTTTAACATGATTTGGTTTTGGATGTATTTAGGCCAAGGAGATATAATGATCACAATTGGGGGTTCATTGATTATGATGAATCAGGGAGAAGAGGCTGAATAAAGTTTTGTGGTGACGAAATCTTCTATCTTTTTTTTTTTTCTGAATGCAGAATTGTGCTATCATTTGAAATTGATTTGATGCATTGCACAAGATTACGGAACCAATATTCGAATGTGAGGCTGCCAAATATCCTCCCAAATTAAACAATGATAAATCAGTCCAAAAATCTGAAATCAAATAAAAACCAATTAATATTAACCAATCAAAAATTTAGGCATGATCCAAGCACCACGAGCCAAATGATAAAATTGATTCTGTAAGGTATGAGGCATTTAACTGATTTGCTTCATCTCCAAATCTATCCGCTTTCATCTTGTACCCATGAAGTCTTCCTGCATCAATTCTTCTTTGGTCGGAGAAAACTCGACCTTGAGTTTTTAAATGGAACCAAATGAATCTTGAGTCAATAGGCTGAAGCTGATTTTGCACAAGCAGCCAATAAGACAATGTATGGAACAACATAGGACTTGATGGCAAGCATGCATAAGAGGATCTGAGATGAAGTCAATCACTTGTGGTATCAAAACATGGATATATATCCATAAAATTCTTGCTATTCACTATCAAGATCATCGATTCAAGAACCACACCATCCAATTCCTCTGGCTTCACATAGCTTTAATGGGACTCAGAGCAAGATGCTTCTTAGGAGCAACTTTAATTGGGCCTGGTGTTCGGAGCTTGTCTTGGGATTGGATTCTGGCTTGAGCTATCTAGCTTAGGCTTTGTCTCATGGTCTGGATCCAACTCTGGGTTAGGTACCACTCAGGTTCAGGCTGTGTTTATGTTGGTAGCAATGGCAGGGCCTCCTGATCTAGCTCGGGCTTGAATTTGACAGGCTTAAACAGTGCTGGATAAGGTGACTTCTTAAAGAAATGTAGGCATTAGATGGAGGTGGAGGATATCATAATATATCCTTGATGAACGGTAAGTCCTCATTGGCAGGGGTGGGTCATTACATCTTGATAAATGATACGGGCAGAGCATAGCATATTCTCTCATTGATGAACAATAAATCCTAATTAGCAGTGGTGGTTCATTACACCTTGATAAATTGTAAATCACATGACAAGGGGAACATCCATCACATAACAAGGGGAACATCCATATCTAATAAAGACTTACATACGTGTCCCAGAATGAGCTTTAGAGTAATTTGCCAACCACCAATCTGCAGCTTTCCTTTTAGCGGACCCTTCGTACATAAATATTTGCATATCTGTATATCATCATAAGAAAAATAAGCTTACAAATGATCCATATAATTTTTATACTGATCCTCAAAATCCCAAAAACAAGGTACATTACCCAACTTGCTAGGATTGTAGTAAATTAGTAATATTGTTGTGAAGGAGGTAATGACACTTTACCACAGGAATTGCTATAATAACAATAAGATGGATTTCAATAGTATGAAGATGATGAATATGAATAAGACAGATAAGACATGTTAAAACATCAGGAAAAGGAAAACAGTTTACTTCCTTTTTTCTCTTTTTTATTACTGCAGTTCAGAAGTAGAGTGGCAGTCTGAGCTACTTTAGCAACTGTGAGTATAGTAGCAACCATGGGCACTGTAGCAACCATAGGTCTTCTGGCAGTTGTGGGCTGATCTAAGATCTATAATCTTGAGTGATATCAACATTGTGCTGGAACTGGTGGATCTCTTTGGCTTTGATATAAAATAATGGGGACAGATTCAATTGGAAACAATATGGTTCATATTTTGTGTATGGTTGTGATGAATGATGATGTAGGAAGAGGGTTGGAGTCTAGAATGATGGGATATCCATACATTGAAGTTATAAGCTGATCAGGGTGTAAAGAAGTAAAATTTTGATGGAAATTGTAAAAAGGTTTAAAATAGCAGGAAAGAAGATCTCGTACTTTTGAGATTTGGGTTTCACATCCAAAGTTGCATCACACGACTAAAGTCTGCATACTGTAAAGTTGGAAACCATAATAGATGTGCGCGTGTAAGCACAGTTTTGACTGTAATAACCAAAATATTGTCGCAAGTCAAACAATGAGAAATCAGTCCAATAAGCTGAGTAAAACCAGATAAACAGTGAGTAATCCAGGTCTATACTACATACTCGATGTGTTCTAACCAATTATGATTGTAATGACTAAATAATAGAATAATCTAACCTTGTGAAGGGATGTGGCTTTAATTGATTTGCTTTACCTCCAAACTACCCACTTTCATGCTGAACTTAAAAGTCATTCTTCATCAGTGAATGCCCTATTGTTAAAAAGAAAACAATATCATTAACACTTCACATTCATCATATTACAATATGTGCAACACACTTCGTGACCTAGTGACTTCTGCTTACATTTCTTTTATATGAATAAGTGCTTTTTTCACATCCTTTTCCCCCCCATAAAACTGGTGCCTGTTTCTCCACAGTGTACCTTTGTTAGTCTTTTACATGTCAATCATGTGAGATGCCCAAACATTAGGAGGGAAGTAAGGGACTCATTTAACAATTTTTTCCCCTATGAAAATCCTATTTTCATGTCTTTATGACTATGGTTGTCGTGAATTTTCTAATTGAACTTGGGACGGTTCATCTTTTTAAATTTGGCAAAAAGGCTTTGTTATTGTTTGGTTTTATGTTTTTCTTCCATCTATTCATTGAATGCTTAGCTTGATATTGCTGAAGCGAAAAGTATAAATTCAGGTACCTGCATGGTTGGGAGCTAACTGCTGCAATGGATGTCCTCACCATGTGCAGTTGCCACTTGCCTCAAGAAGATCCCATCAGGGATGAGGTGTGTCTACTAATGTGTCATATTTACGTCTTCAATGGTCTATTAACTTCTAGTCAAGTCCATATTATATTTTTAACTTCTATTTTCCCGTGTTTTTGCTTAAGCTAATATGTCATCTGGGTGTTACTAGGTGCTGCAAATGAGGCAAGCTTTGCAGAGATACAATCATATTTTATGCGCAGATGACAGCTATAATAGTTGGCAAGAGGTAATTAGGCTGACGTGTTCTCCCACCGCACCCATACCGCCCCGTGAAAAGGGAAGAAAAGAAAAACTACGTACACATACACACAAAACGATATCGTTCCCTCTCTTCTCTGTATATATTTCGTTTCTACTATATATATGTAATAAACTGACATAATATATAATTAACTTACAAGTGCTTATTTGTAAAAGACTACAGTTTTTGAGGTATTGTAACCATCAATTTTGGTATCTTTATATAGATCTTTCTTTTTTTTCAAAATCTTGTGGTTTATCAATTTTGATGAGTTTATAAAAAAATTCTTGTTATATTTTAAATTTTTTGTAGTACTATAGGGTAGTTTGGCGGATTTGGATATTATCTGCGTTTTGGATAATATCCGTACGGATACTATTTTATATATCCCTAGGATATTGAAGCGGATTTAGATAGAGGTTAGTTCTTTTGGATTCGAATATCAGGGTTTCCACTTTGTTCTCACAGCTTATAATTGCACAATTTTTTGTGTCTTTTCCTTCTGGCTTATGGATTTATGCTGTCAGGTTGAAGCTGACTGCAAGGAAGACCCTGAAGGACTGGCACTAAGGCTTGCTGGTAAAGGAGCTGTTTCTGCTGCTTTAGAAGTTGCTGAAAGTGCATCATTATCAATAGATCTGCGCAGAGAATTGCAGGGTAGGCAACTAGTTAAGTTGCTTACTGCTGATCCTCTTAGTGGTGGTGGTCCTGCTGAGGCTTCACGATTTCTTTCTTCACTGCGTGACTCTGATGATGCTCTACCGGTGGCGATTGGAGCTATGCAATTATTACCTGACCTGCGTTCTAAACAACTTCTTGTATACAATCACATTCTTTAGATAATTTCTTGTCGCTTCGTACCAATTTTTACTCTCATTTGTTTTTCTCTTAAATAATTATTCTTTTTGTTCTTCCTATATAGGTGCACTTTTTCCTAAAGCGGCGAGTTGGGAATTTGTCTGATGCTGAGGTTACCAGGCTTAACTCATGGGCTCTAGGTCTTCGTGTTCTAGCTTTATTACCATTGCCTTCACAACAAAGGTGTTCCGCGTTACATGAACATCCCCAGTTGATCATTGAAGTCCTTTTGATGATGAAACAACTGCAGTCTGCTTCTTTGGTAATGTCCTTCTATAATGATTGATGTATAATCAGGCTGAGCTACACACTTTTTAGGCTTGTCTCCTTCATGTTTAGCGTTTAGCTTTGAGTTAATTTAAGCAATACGAGCTCAAATTTTTTATGCATGTTTATAATAAAGTAATTTAGCTCTTGGTTCAGTGTCTGGAACACAAATCAATATTTGCAGAAACTTGGAACACAGCTTGTTAAAACTTAGGGTGTGTTTGACATTGCTTTTAAAAAGTGCTTTCACAGCTTTTAAAGCAAATAAGTGATTTTTTTAAAATTTAAATGTTTGCAATGGATTCAAAAAAGGGCTTCTCGCAAGAGTAGAAGCACAAGTCACCCAATAACTCCCCTATCTTATCTCCTATTTTTCTCTCTCTCATGATCTATCATGCAATCAAGCATTTAACTATTTTTTTGATTTTTTGTGTGCATCTTCCTTACGGATCTTATCTAAACATACTCTCTCCTACATTTACTCTTATCCAACTTATTTCTAAACATATTTTTTTAAATGCTAAATTTTATTGATAAGCACTTAAAATTTAAAATTATCAAACATGATAAACTTTTTTAAAGTTCTTTTCCAAAAGGCGCTTTTGGACAAGTCCTCCTTTAAAAGGATTTATCTATAAGCACAAGCAATAGCAAACACACCCTTATTCTACATTGAATTGGTAACTTAAATTATCTTTGGGGTTTGGTCAGTCTTCTACAATCAATACCAAACACACACTTATTCTACATTGAATTGAAACTTAAACTATCTTTGGGGTTTGGTCAGTCTTCTACAATCAATACCAAACACACCCTTGTTCTACATTGAATTGAAACCTAAGCTATCTTTGGGGATTGGTATTGCTTGTGCTTACCTATAAGCACAAGCATCACCAAAAACACACTTATTCTACACTGAATTGAAACTTAAACTATCTTTGGGGTTTGGTAAGTCTTCTACAATCAAATCAGCATGACTATTAGTATCGCCTAAGGTTTTTCTGTTTTTTTCAATGAATATTGTGATAAAAATTTTAAGACTTCAATACTTATATTAAGTAGAACTGAAACACTTACTTCATTCTAGATCACATCAATAAAGCTTCTAGTCATTATTTCTAATCAAGTATAAGATAATCAAGGCATGTTAAGCCAACTCAGGATGACCTTGAGAGGGTTAATTGCCAGGTGTGAATTGGAGCTTGAGCTGGAAAATTAGCTAAAAGAATCAATTATAAATTTGAGCCAGTAACAGTTCGATCAGATTACAGTCATATCCTTTTGCTATAAATTTTAGTATTTTGTTGTTGATTCCATTCCATCTCTTTATAGGCAACTTGTTCTAAACAAAACTCCTTGAACATACACTCCAGCGCCAATAATACCATGGCAAAATGATAATAGGAAGATGTGCATCTCTAGCATCTCGATTAGTATTGATTCACATGCTGTTTATGCAGATCTTGAAAGAGTTTCCTTCCTTAAGGGACAATGGCCTAATACTTTCATATGCTGCCAAAGCAATTGCTGTCAGTGTTCCTTCTGTTCCGAGAGAGCCCCGGATATCTGTATCTGGATCAAGACTAAAGCAGAAAACAAGATCCAGTGGGTCTTCCAAATTAAACTTTACACAAAGCATTGGCAACTTGCATAAAGAGGCTCGCAGAGCATTTTCATGGACTCCTCGTGATGCTGGAAGCAAGACTGGTCCGAAAGAAGCATATCGGAAAAGAAAAAGCTCAGGCTTGGTGCCATCCGAAAGAGTAGCTTGGGATGCAATGGCTGGCATCCAAGAGGAGCATGTAGCATTATACTCTGCTGATGGGCAAGAGCGACTTCCTTTGGTTCCCATTGTTGAAGAATGGGTATTGACTGGGGATCCCAATAAAGATAACGCAGTTCGCACATCACATAGATATGAAACTTCTCCTGACATTACTCTTTTCAAGGTATGTTTGTTAACTTCCTAGCCATCATGCATGGTGCTTGGTACTATTTTGACCTGGAGCATGTGTGTATTAATCAGCTCATAGAAAGGCATGAGAAAGCAGAAATGCTGTATAATGTGGATTGCGTCTGTGCTATCAGCATAATGCATGTCTTGCTTTTAGATGCATGCTATCTTATTATTCTCATACCACCAAGTCATGGGATAAAGACTATGACTTCAGGATTCTCATGGCTTGAATGCCAGACGAATGAACTATAAGGATCATAATCTTCCTCACCTGCAACCTCACAGCCTGATGTTTTGTAATGAATATACAACTGCATTAATTGAGAGCAAAGTTAGAAATGAGGCACTTGAATTTGTCTTATAGGTTAGAAAAGTGGAGGTGAAGATCTAAGATAACACTTATGATTGGAGGAAGCAACTTGAATAAGCTTGATTTGACACATATGTTGCCCTTTGGCATAACGGTTGATGAGTATCAGGGTCAAGATTTTATGCTGACCCGAACTATGCTTTGAGGAATAATCTCGTTGCATGGCTGGGTTTGGATTGTAAGGTTGACTCGAGGTGTAATTTAGTTAATTTTTAAGGGAAACTCTTGCAAACAGAAAGGTGTAGTTCTTTAGGCACTTCATCATATGCTTGTCTGCCGAAAATGATTTCTGTGTACAATTTCAAATTGGATTTTTTAGATATATACCCTTCAAATCTTTGGTATTTAGAAAATTTCCCCTGATATTAGAAATTTCCCCCCAAATCTTCTAGAACATAAAAGTTTGCCCCTCTTTTACAATAAAAAAAAGAAATTCAATTTTGATTATGTTAACTTGTCTAATTTTTTTAAATGACTAAATTATCCTTATTTAAATGATTAAACCATTTATATTAACTTAAGCTATAGATAATTACTTTTTTGACCTATTTCTTCTTGTCTCTCCACCTCTCTCTTTCTTTCAAACCAAACATATTCTATTTCGTTCATTAGTTACATATTCTATTTCGTTCATTAGTTCATATCAATGCTTTTTCACATACCCCTTAAAAATTTGAGAAACAATCCAATTTTTTTTTTTATAGTGAGATTTGAGAAAATGTTTGGAGGAATTTCAAGTATAAGAGGGAGAGGGGAGAGAGAGAGGGAGAAGAAGAAGAAGAATAAAGAGGTGAGGAGATATAAGAGTTTCAGGTTAATAGAATTTAGCTTAGGTCATGTAAGAATAATGAGGAAGAGGTGAAAAAAAAGGAGAAGGGTATAACAGGATAAACACTCTTATTTCATTCAAAATTTGACTGCAAGGGTAAACTTTTCAGGTTTAGAAGATTTGAGGGGTAAATTTTTAATATTAAAGATTTGGAAGGGGGTTTAAATTTCTAAATATCAAAGATTTGAGGGGGATATATCTAAAAAAACCCTCTAGAAATATGCTTTTCACCATCGCCTAGAATATTCTGGTAAGAATGAATTGTGTATCAATGTAACCATCCTTTTTCATTGTTAGCAATCAAATATATAGAATGAAATGAGCAATACAGTTTTGTATACATCTTCCATGTGCATGACATGATAAATGTTCTAAAAGTTTTTCTTTTTCGCTTTTTCAATTCTAGGCACTGCTTTCATTGTGTTCGGATGAGTTGGTATCTGCCAAGGGTGCTCTGGAATTGTGCATTACTCAGATGATGAATGTGCTGAGCTCCCAGTATTTACCTCTGACTGCATCTATGGAAATTATGGGTCGAGCATATCATGCAACAGAAACTTATGTGCAGGTATAATACCTAATTTTTATTCATTCTTCTGTTTTATATATTCAGGTTGAAGTTTGCAGTTATAGTTCTCGTTCAGGGATTAGGTTATGCCAAAACTCTCCTGAGAAAACTTACTGGGACCAGTGACTTATCAAGCAATTCTGAGAGAAGTAGGGATGCAGACGATGCATCTGCAGACACTGGCAGCTCTAGCGTCAGTAGTCAGTACCCAGATGAAGTGTCTGAATTTATGTCACAAGCTGACATCTGGCTAGGACGTGCTGAGCTTCTTCAAAGCCTACTTGGTTCTGGAATTGTTGCGTCTCTTGATGATATTGCCGATAAAGAATCTTCAGCTCGTCTACGTGACAGATTAATTGAAGAGGAGCGGTACAGCATGGCTATATATACGTGTAAAAAATGCAAGGTATTCAGTCATTCCACAGAGGATGCTGATAGCATACGTTTTTCCTTGTTTGCACATACGACTTAGGTACGCGTAATGAAATTTCTAATTTGCTCAGATTGATGCTTTTCTGTTTGGAATGCGTGGGGTCATGCCTTGATTCGAATGGAACACTATGTTCAAGCTCGTGTTAAATTCAAGTAAGTACATTTGTGTATGTGAAGGTTTTGCTCTGAATAAAAG